>JAWQFJ010029113.1:0-30000 GCA_034096865.1 Theodoxus fluviatilis | reverse complement strand
CCAGATCACACAAGCATCTGGACACTTGTCGGAGAGAGAACTGATACAGATGGCAGGTAAACTGATGTCATTTCTTTGTCTCTTTCGACATCTTGGTAGTTGTGATGTGTCACTGTACAGACACATTGCCTGTGGCCTCCATGAGGGATAGGTACGAGTGCAGTGTATTGCAGTGTGGTTGGATGGAGGTCTCTTCTATCCCATACTGATGGAGGCAGTGGAATGGTGTACGGTAAAGTACATCAGTGCAGTCTTTTGCCCTCTTACAAGATCCTCCCCTTCGAGTCAAACGATGACTTTATATGACAAGCAATGTCAGCAGCTGGACAGGGAAGGGAAACAAACCAAAAGTAATGTTGTGTACCTCGACAAGATGGAAAGCAGCACTCGTGATACTCCTTACCTTTGTGACGGTCTCGGTGTAGTGTGGCATGAGAATGTAGCTCTGCACACCCAGTGTCAATGTAGCTCTGCACACCCAGTGTCACTGTAGCTCTGCACACCCAGTGTCAATGTAGCTCTGCACACCCAGTGTCAATGTAGCTCTGCACACCCAGTGTCACTGTAGCTCTGCACACCCAGTGTCAATGTAGCTCTGCACACCCAGTGTCAATGTAGCTCTGCACACCCAGTGTCAATGTAGCTCTGCACACCCAGTGTCACTGTTGACTGAGGCCCAAGGTGTGGCGTGCTCCTCTGCAGGGGACTGCCAGCTGGAGGCCAGGACAGGCGATGTGACGATCCACGCCCCAGGGACCAGCGGTGTGGTCAAAGGCATAGAGCAACATGGTAAGTCCGAAAGGTGGTTTCTATTTTCTCAACTTCTTACACGTCAGATGCATTATGGCTACTCTTGCTACGACGCGTGTGAGTTCCTTGTGCTGTCCTGGGTTGTCCTGACTGCTTTTAGGAACAGACAGGAATCTGAGAGTAGATGTTTGCTGTGGAAGTATGGGACCCAAGATTGCAAGCCTTGAGATGGCAGTAATGAGTCAGCACTTGTACGACGGAAACCTCTTATGGTCATCGAAGCTGTCTGACCACGCTGGTCACGGGAGGGTGTACGTTAGGCGTCGATAAAACGTTGACGTTATTCTCGCAAAGTTTCCCATGGGAACGTGATGGTTTTCTTGTAACGAACGCTAACCAACACCAGTGTCTTGAAAAGCAGTTTTGTAAAGACACAGATGTTTTGAAGAAGATACAGAGGCCTACCTAAGTACACAAAGCAAAGTAGTTTTGTTTTAATCTTGTCCAGGTTGATGCTGCAACCCTGTTTAGACTTCCTTACGTCACTGTTATCAGCTATTTTTATTGGGTAAACTAGCGAGTTGTCTCCCTGTATGCAAAGAAGAAGAGGATGCACACATCATAGTAGTAGCTTCCCTCCCTTTGGGACGAGGTGTTTGAAACTGATTCTGGTCATGTCTCCTCAGTGTACAAGGCGCCAGTCCACAACTACAGCTACCACTACAACGTCTTCCCTCCTACTCAGGCGGCGTTTGACGCTGTGTGCCAGGGGCGGGCTCCACAGCTTCCAGAATGTTCAGCACAGTCTGCCTTGCCTCCACCAGCGTCATCACCAGCAGGTGCACGTCTGGCTCTGCCAGGGACTCCACCCCCACCAGAAAGGCCTGGTCTGTCTCCACACCCAGCACAGGGCCAAGCCTCCGCTACAGTTCCACAGCTGCCAGCAGCACAGCCAGCTCCTGTGGCTGTAGTGACACCACCTGAAGAAAGAGGAGTGTCCCAGGCAGCTTCCGAGTCCAACCAACCAGCTGAGCCACAGGGAACGTCGTCAGGATTGGATGTGACAGCGTCACAGCAGTCGTCTTCGTCGTCGTCCCTGCCTTGCCCACAGCCCCCCTGCACCAGGACGGAGGCTGAAGCTGCCTCAGGAGAGCAAGGACGGGCCTCGGGTCCAGGACAGCGTCCTGACCCCGTGTCCTTGCCAGGTCAGCCATTGGTCTCTGTGTCCGCCCTGCAGTGTGCGTTTTCCTCTGTTTGTGGTCCGTACTGAGTGGACTTGATGTACTTCTGATGAGATGATTAATGAAGGGAAGTCTATAACGCCAGGATGTTTTCAGTTTCCTGCCTTGTTTAGCCATGTCCTACTTGTCTTCCATCTGACAACTTACTTGTGTGGAGCTTCAGCTTGTCATGCTGTTTCTTCCGATCATTACTTCAAGTTAGAATGAAAAACTTTGATTTTCTTAGCGGTTTATGAGTTAACTATTTTTAGAAGTGGCATCATTTACCAGCAAAACTCTAAACTTGCTTTTATTTGATCACTCCATGTTGCATGAACAGGTCAATGTTTGTCCTGATTATAAACTCGTTTTGTTTTTCCACAGAGGAGAGCCTGAAGCTCAAGAACCTCATTGGTGAGTCACTACACGACATTGGTGAGTCACTACACGACATTGGTGAGTCACTACACGACATTGGTGAGTCACTACACGACATTGGTGGTGCTCTCTGTCTAATATCATGTGTCTTGAAACACGAAAAGTGTAGTTATGTGATGCAGTACAAATGGAAATATACCTTTCTTGTAACACCATGAACGCTGTTGACTTGTATCGTTTAAACTGAAATCTTCATTGAGATGAAAAAATATGCGGAGCTAAAAGTGATGAAAATACATTTTCTTACCACAAAGATTTCTTCAGCAGAAGTTGACATGTTTCTAATGACTGCCGTTGCAATTCTCTTCACGTTTTTTGCTGGCCACGTGCATGTGGTGAAGACAACTGACTTGCTGGTGAAGGTTACACCTAGCTACAAAGTAAATGTCACACAGGAACGATATTTTGACTGTTGCAAAGACAGACTGCAGTTTTAAAGAAAATTATATAAATCAACTGACGTTTAGGTCATGCCATTTCATTTCATCATGCACTCACAGGAATATATAGGCATATATACATGTGTGTTCTGAATTAAACACTTTCCAGAAGCTGCAATTGAGATTCATTTTGGTACTTTTGGTGTTTTTGTCGCAAAAATAAGGGTAAAAAAAAGACATTTAGCCGTTTCTTATAAAGAAATATGAGACAACAAGAGGAGTTGCAATGTGTTTATCTGTTGCAGCCAACACACGGCAGCTGATCGCCACACACTGTCCCCAGGGCTACGTGGACACGTCTGCCCTCGGCGAGGTGCTGGAGGGGCTGCAGCAGCAGGGCGTGTGCCTGGTCCTGGGGCTGCCGGGCCATGGCAAGACGGCCCTGGCTCTCCAGGCCATGGGCAGTCTGGCAGCCTCCCACAACCTCCAGCCTGTACGTCTGGACAGTCCAGAGCAGTGGAGGTGGATCCCCGGAGAGACAGAGCCCGACACAACACAAGCCCAGCAACAGCGACCACAAAGACGGCCACTTCTCAGAGGTGAGAGAGAACCACGGGACTGCAATGAAGACGCTTCTCAGAGGTCGAGGCGCTATGTAGTGTTTATCGATGATGTGTTTGGGATGGGCAACTACATCGAAGCCAGGAGAGATGGGTGGGGGGATATTTCTGATTTGATGTTGGCCAAGGTCAGGGCGGGGCAGGTGAAGCTTATTCTTGTCAGTAGGGCACACATTTTCCAGGCATGTGAGGAGGGCTTGAGTGAGCACAGTCTCTTTTCTGAGGCCTGCAAAATTGATCTGAGAAAATCAGAGTACTGGACGGACGAAGAGAATGAGGAAATACTTCTACAGTTCTTGTCACAGCATGATGTACAGCTATCTACATCCGTGCAAGATATAGTGGAGGCTGCTCTGAAATGTACCGAAATAGGCTACCCTCAGTGCTGTCGTTATTTCGCCACAAACCCTGACGCCCAAAAGGAAGGATCCAAGTTCTTTAAACACCCTGTTTCCTTCCTCCAGAAACAGTTGAAAATCCTGCAAGAAAAAGACGTCAGATCATATGTAGTCCTAGTTCTGACGTGGCTGGCAGGGGACTGTCTGCCTGCACAAGAAGCAGCAACAGACCATGCCAAACTGAGAGATGTCTGTCGACAGTTTGGCTTGAAGGAAGAGCTGACCTCGACTGAAATGGAAGCCACGGCTCGAAATCTTTGTGGCGTGTACCTGCATGAGGTGGAGGACGGCGTTTTCAAATTGACGCATCATTCTCTGCATGACTGCCTGGTGGTGGCAGTGTGCAAGGCCGACCTGAAACGAGCACTGGAGGTGTGCTCCATGCAGCAGCTGTGTGAGTACGTCCGCACCAAGGGCAGCAGTGGAGGCCATGCTGGACTGACCTACATCGTCCGCAGGACACAGTGGCCGTTGCTGGCAGCCAGGCTGGTCCAGGCCATGACGTCAGAGGAGGCGGCTGAGGCTGTGAGACATCCGAGTCTACGGGACAAGGACTTTGTCTCTGAACTTGTTGCCAAGCACCTGGATCCCTCTCAGAGATTGCAGCTCTTGCAGACTACGTTCCTTGCCACTCTCATTCAACACGGCATTCGTGATCTTGCCAGTTGTCTCCTGGCATCCAAAGAAGTGACTCAGCTCTCTGAGGAAGACGGCAGCACACTCCTGAGAGAAGCCCTTGTCTCAGCCTGCTCTGTCGGTGACAGCGCAATGGTCACACATCTCCTGGACAGAAAAGCTCAAGTGACAGAAATGACTCTTCGTGCTGCATGTGAGTGCAAAAGTGATGATGTCGACACACTGCGAGCCCTGTGTCATCATCTGTCTTCTTTTGATCTGGTACATGAAGTGTATGAAGATCTGCTGTTGAAGTGCTGTAAGAGGGGCAAGCTGCAGAGTGTAAAGTACCTGCTGACTGAAGCCAAACCCGAAGACCGCCTGTGTCATCATCTGTCTCCTTTTGATCTGGTACATGAAGTGTATGAAGATTTGCTCTGGAAGTGCTGTAACAGGGGCAAGCTGCAGAGTGTAAAGTACCTGCTGACTGAAGCCAAACCCGAAGACTGCCTGGACTGTCTGGACAATGTCATCACTGATCTCATTTTAGACACTCATCCACGCTACTCAAAAAGAGTCCTCCCAGTTGATGTGGCACTGCTTTTGCCTGAGTTGAAGTCTGCTGGTGCCGACATTTCAATACTGCAAATAGACTTGTGGGATGCTGCAGGCCATCCTGATTCCTTTGCTCTGAAGGAAAAGCTGTCGGACAACACCCCCCTTGAAAATATGTACCGCACAAAGAAGGGAAATCTTCTTCATGAATCTGCCAGATGGGGGTCGCTGAAGTGTCTGCAGTTTCTCCTGGAGTCACCACGGACGAGGTGCCTGGACGTCAATGCCCTGGACGCAAACAAACGGTCCCCTCTGTACTGGGCTGTGGAGGGCAACCACCTCGGGGTGGCGGAGTTCCTGCTGCAGCATGGAGCTGACCCTGACGGGGGTGTCGGTCTACGTGGCAGGAGTGACGTCGGCAATTCCAGTGAGTCGTGTAACGCTGATGACAGTGGAGATGCCACCCACACAGAGATGCACGACAGTCAGGCGGTGTGTGAGGGAACCACCCCTCTCCATCTTGCTGCCCGTCACCATCACCTCTCTCTCATGGAACTGCTCATTACACACAAGGCCAGGACAGACGTGTTAAACGAGAATAAGAGAACTCCACTGCATGAATATGCAAATCGCCCAGGACTGTCGACAAGGACAGAGAGGAAACCCGAGCAGGAATCGCTGAGACAGCGAGTGGAGAGTCTGATTGTAGAGAAGACCCACAACATCAACCACCAGGACAAGGACGGGGCCACAGCTCTACACCTGGCAGCTCAGAATGGGTGTCTGTCTCTTGTTGAGACTCTTGTTGCCCACAAAGCCAAGACTGACGTCAAGGACAAGCAGCAACGGACAGCTCTGCATGCGTTTGCTTCAAGCACTGACAACTCTTGGGAGGCCAAGGCCCGAAAAAAGACGACGGCCTGTCTTGTGGCTGTCTCTGTCGACATCAATCAGGGAGACGAGGAGGGTATGACGCCATTGCACGTTGCTGCCGAACGCGACAATCTGTCCACGATGGAGGTCCTCATAGAAGTCGGAGCGAGACTGGATTCAGTAGACAGACACAAGCGATCCGTGCTGCATGCCTACCTGGACAGGCCGTGCTGCTGCAACGTCCGTCTGAGTGAACGAAGACGCCGAGTGGAGGAGGCGCTCTTGGCCAGCATGCCGGACATCGACAGTGCCGATGTAGAGGGTCGCACTGCTCTTCACGCGGCAGCACGCTGCGGACACGTGACCTTGATGGAGAAGCTGGTGCAACGCAACTGTAGAATGGACGTCCAGAATGCCAGGGGGAAGACTCCTATCTACTTCTATGCCATGTCAAGAGGACAAGCCAAACGGTGGAGCACCGTGACACAGCGGATGGAGAAGCTGCTCATCGAGGCAACTGTGGAAGGGGGACATGGAATCAACACACAGGACGACAGCGGACAAACAGTGTTGCATGTTGCTGCATCGAGTCACCACTGGACTCTGATCGAGTCACTGCTACAACATGGCGCCAGAGTTGATGTGTTGGACAAGAATAGACAAACACCAGTCCATTGCTATGCGGAAAATTCGTACAAGTCAGATTTCACAGCAGATTCAAACTTGAAAGAGCGAGTGGAGAAACTGTTGGTGAAGAGCTTGTCAGAAGTTGGCGACATCAATCAGCAGGACAAGAACGGATACAGTGCGCTCCACTTGGCGTGCGGAAAGAGACACTGGAATCTGGCTGAGTTACTGATACAACATGGGGCCAGGGTGGACTTGCTGGATCGCCACGAACGCACACCATTGCATTGGTCTGCTGATATTGGGGGCAATCTATGGCGGGAGCCTGAACAAATGCTGCGAGTGGAGGAGTTGATGGTGCAAAGGATGCCAGGAGAAGGCAAGGTAGACATCAACACACAAGACGCACAGGGAAGCACAGTACTCCACCTGGCAGCGAGGGAAAATAATGCGTCCCTCATGGAGATGTTGATGGAACGTCACGCCAGGTGTGACCTGCTGGACCAAAGGAAAATGTCCGCTCTGCACTGCTGTTCCGAAATAGATTTGCATATTTGGCAGTACTCAATAGAGGATGAGAGATTGGTACAGTGGCTCTTGGACAGCTCTGACGTCACGGCCAAGGCCGACTGTGGTTGCACACCACTGGACGCGGCCAGAGTATGGGCAAACAACCACTTCCTGGAGAGAGCCCTGGAGGCTCGAATCGCTTCACAAACCAGGCACAACGCTGACGAGAAGTCTTGTCTGAAGCAAAGGTTCTGCTCATGGAAAACTTCCTTGACCTGGAAATGGCGCCAGTCAGCCAGTCTCAATGGTGTGCTGCACTCAAGTATCCCCAGGCCATCACTGTTAAGTGTAGTAGGTGCGAGAAATCTATCAAAAGACTTCGTGGTCAAAGAGATGACGATGCGTCCTCAGTAGATCAAGACCGATTTCCTGCAGACCTTGACAGCAGCCTGGATGGCAGTACAGACTCGGACTCTAGCAGCCTGGATGGCAGTGCAGACTGGGACTCTAGCATAGAGTAAACTTGGAGGGAGGGCGACTGGCACGGAAGACGTGGCAGCAAAAGCGTGGCTGTAGAGTGGACTGCATGAACACGACATGGACTGACACAAAGTGGAAGCAAACCTCTAGAAAACGATGGAGCATGCGAGGATGTGACGGTGAGGTGAAAAAGGATCGTACTGCTGATGGAAGTGCAGCTGAGGAAGAGTCCAAATTTGGCATCACCCTTGCCTCGCTTTGAGATAACTAGAGATGTCGTCCCCTCCCTTTCGTTGCAGTGAACCATTAGAGGGAAATCCCCTCTCTCTCTCTCTCTCTCTCTCTCTCTCTCTCTCTCTCTCTCTCTCTCTCTCTTTCTCTCTCTCGCACACACACACACACACATTCACACACACACACACACACACACACACACACACACACACACACACACACACACACACACACACACACACGCACACATGAATATGTATCCATACATTTGAGTATCCGTGTGTGTGTGAGTGTATACGTGTGTGTGCAAACACTCATGTGTGTCTATGTGTATGTGTGTGCGCTCGTGCTTGTGTGAAAGTGACATCGTGTCTGTGTCTCTGAACTGGACTCAAGACTGTTTTCTTGTGGCTACTGGGACACTTGGAGCCCATGCTTCTTTCACATTCGTATTCAGGTACAGCACATTCCATGGAAGCAGTGACGACACTTCTTCCTAGTCGTGCCTGCCTCCGTACCAGTTACTTTGCATCCAGAGTTATGTAGAGAGCCTTTTCTTGTAGTTGATTTCAGAATTATTTTCCCTGTGGGTTTTTTTCCCAAACACTGTGCTGCCTTTTTTCAAAATAAGCTTCACCTGACCAGAGTTGAGATTTTGGTGGAACGAGCGACACATACAATGCTGTAGATCATGTGTTGTAGAGGTATTTTTTAGAGTTGTCTCATTGTGTATTGCCTGCAAAGTGAGGGTGAGTTAGGACTGTAGTGAAAGGGAAAGAAGTTACAGATCCGTAGCTAGGAAACTGTAGACTTGAAAATCTGCAGTGATATAGGAAGGGGGGGCGGGGGGGGCCGGGGGGGCCGGGGGGCCAGGGGGGTCCGGGGGTCCGGGGGGGCCAGAGCGGGCCGGGGGGGGGCCAGGGGGGGGCGGGGGGGGAGAGTAGTAGAGGGGTGGGCAGTTGAGATAAAGATGTTTGCTGAAGGTGAAGGTAGGCTCTGTGACCAGGGAGTAATGTACAGCACAAAGCAGTCACTGATGTCTGTGTACCCCAGTCCCACGATGGATGCAGTTTCACTTGCACACAAGCAATATGGCGGTGTTTCCTTGACTGCACAGTGTGGACTGAAGGCAGTTCTTAGGAAGAATGTGCCTCCCTCATACGCTGTGTTGAGCGTGTTGGGCTGTGGCTTATGAACCAGTCCGTGATTGTTTGTACATTTTGTATTTGTTGAGAAGTGTAATTGTTGTATTCTCCATTGTAGACGTTCATAATTTTGTCTGTTTTGGAATGAAATACACATCACACTGACGCCTGTCAGTGCATATGAGAAACCCCCAAGAAGAAAGTGCCATGCTATTTTGGAAAGCACGCATTACCATATGATGCATGCGTGTGAGTTCTTAGTTTGAGTTGAAGCCCATGAGAAGTGTGCCTTGTAGTTGTAGGTGTAGAGTGTCTACATGAAATGTTTCATGCTTTTCTACAGACAATCATTGTAAGGTAGCGTAGATTTCCCACGGATGAAGACTTTGTTGTTTCCTTGTGGTGGTGTTGAACTCCATTCAAGTTGAGGGAAAGTTTTCATACAACAAATGGCCCGCTATGGCGGCTTGTACAGCCCTGTTGTGCTGTGAGACAGTCTTTGGGCGGTTCTGATGACTTTGCCGTCGCTACTGGCGTGAGTAGTTGCCTTGTACTGCTGCATTGTGCTACTGCTTGATTTGACTTGTTATCCACAGCTGACAATTTCGTTTGGTGAAGCCCAGGCTTTGATACCTGGAGGCTGGAAAGTTCGCTCCAATCACGTTGTGTTGTGATGTCCTGCAGTGTGACCTTGTTTCTGCTCAAGGGACATAACTCTGATGGAGCCCAGGTTTGGATAGCTGAAGCTTGACGTTGTAGTCACCGTGTATCATTGTTCAGTTGTGTTGCAGTATGATGTCATTTCTACACAGTGGGTGTTATTTTCATTGAAAATCGTGTCTTTACTGTTTGTTGCCGGAGTTTATTACCTTGATCATGTTGGTTTTTTGTAGTGCACTGGAAGATAAACTGGCTTGACACTGGTGATATTTTCTTTGAAGAAGTCCACGTTTGGAAACTGAATTTGATGAGCTTCTTTTATCGATACCGTGCTGTACTGAGAATTGAGTTTCTATCGCCAATGGACATTTCAGTCTCCAGAGTCTTTGAGTGTGAGTTGAAGATGTTCTAAATAATGTTGTTGCATTGTAATACAGCTTTGCTTTCAGAACAGCTTTTATGCTAGAATTTTTTTTCTTTGCTGGAGCTGGAGTGTTGGAAGCTAGGGGTCAGTGTTTGTCGCACTGACTTTGGCTGTGTATTAAAGTGTGTACTGGAACTGTCATGTCTGCTACTGCACAGCAAATGTTCAGTCTGCATTGTGCTACTGCTTGATTTGACTTGTTATCCACAGCTGACAATTTCGTTTGATGAAGCCCAGGCTTTGATACCTGGAGGTTGAAAAGTTGGTTCCAATCACGTTGTGTTGTGATGTCCTGCAGTGTGACCTTGTTCTGCTCAAGGGACATAACTCTGATGGAGCCCAGGTTTGGAAATGTGAAGTTACAGTTTGTTGTAGTCACCGTGTGTCATTGTTTAGTTGTGTTGCAGTATGATATGGTCATTTGTATATTGTGGGAATCCTTTTCATGGAATAATCGTGTCATTACTGTTTCGTGCTGGGGTTTGCTGTCTTGATCATGTTGGTTTGTTGAAGTGCACTGGAAGATAATCAGATCTGTCAGTGTTGATTTTTTGACTCACATGCGAAGCAAAAGTGAGTCTATGTACTGAGCCGTGTCGTCCGTCCGTCCGGGCGTCCGTCCGTCCGGGCGTCCGTCCGGGCGTCCGGGCGGGCGTCCGTCCGTAAAAAACTTAAACGTTGGATTTTTCTCGGAGACTATTAAGTCTATCAACACCAAATGTGGCATGATGGTGTATGATGACAAGGCCTCAAAAAACATACATAGTGACTTGACCTTGATTCAAGGTCAAGGTCACAGGAGCCATAAATGTGGTCTCAAAAACAGTCATTTTTCACATTTTCCCAATTTTCTCCCACGTTATTGAGAATGGCGACCTTAGCTACAAGTGGTATATAGGTCAAAGCAAGCCCTATCTTTTGATACCAGTTTGGTTGACCTTGCTTCAAGGTCAAGGTCACAGGAGCTCTTCAAAGTTGGATTGTATACATATTTTGAAGTGACCTTGACCCTGAACTATGGAAGATAACTGTTTCAAACTTAATAATTATGTGGGGCACATGTTATACTTTCATCATGAGACACATTTGGTCACATATCATCAAGGTCAAGGTCACTTTGACCCTTATGAAATGTGACCAAAATGGGGTAGTGAACCACTAAAAGTGACTATATCTCATGGTAGAAAGTGCCAATAAGCACCATTGTGCTTCCTATGTCTTGAATTAACAGCTTTGTGTTGCATGACCTTGGATGACCTTGACCTTGGGTCAAGGTCACGTGTATTTTGGTAGGGAAAATGTGTAAAGCATTTCTTTGTGTATGATGTCATTGGTAGGTTTAGTTGTTTGACCTTGACCTTGAAGGTCACCTGAAGGTCAAGGTCATATAAAGGTCAAGGTCAAGCATGTGAGTCGTATGGGCTTTGCCCTTCTTGTTTTTCTTTGAAGAGACCCATGTTTGCACACTGAGTTTGTTGAGCTTTTTTCCATACCATGCTATACTGAGAATTGAGTTTCTATTGACAATGGACGGTTGAGTCTTCATGGTCTTTGAGTGTAAGTTGAAGATGTTGTAAATAATGGTGTTGCATTTTTATACAGCTTTGCTTTCAAAACAGTTTTCATCCTAGAAATTGTTTTTCTTTGCTGGAGCTGGAGTGTTGGAAGCTAGGGGTCGGTGTTTGTCGTACTGACTTTGGCTGTGTATTAAAGTGTGTACTGGAACTGTCATGTCTGCTACTGCACAGCAAATGTTCAGTCTGTGCAGACTGGATCAGCACAGTACTGTGTTAGTGTTTCACATGGCTTTTTTCTATGATAGCAGCGTTCCAGCGTATGATTCGCTACACGCTGTTGTTGTGGCTGCACATGTTGCAGTGGTCCATGTTTGGGACTTAAAGCTGTCTTGACTTATTGTTGATGGAAGTGTGAAGTGTGCCCCTGCTTTTCCATGTAAGGGTTGCACACTGTCACGACTCAGTGTATTATTGTTTAATTTTACGCAAAGAATAAAGATCTGTCACGACTCATGGTGGGTGATGTGACTTTAAGTCCAATTAATCTTTTTTTTGCAGCTTTATACACCTTAAAGTGTTATGCAGCGTCGGCGCTTGCTGCTAGAGGCGATGTTGCACGTGCTTTTTCCACCTTGGTGCTGTGTGTCCTCTGTTGCACGGTATTTGCGGGTTCTGGCGCAGGGAATTTGTTATATAAAGACCGGTTTTTATTTCGCAAAGAAATGGAATAATGGATTGATTGAAGAGAAGATTGTACTGAGAACTGTGATTAAGCCCGCTGGGCGTTTTTCTTAAAGGTTTTTAATTTGTAAATGTTTTCTTTTCTTCTGTTCATTTTCAGTTTTATGTTCATTGAATGAATGCGTTTTGTATAGGAAAGGTGTCTATGTAATTGGTTAGTTGGTTTTACTTTGGTTTCGGTTTGTGACGTCTTTGTCTTTAAATGTAATTAGTGACTGAAGAAGGAATTTCCCTTATTCTATTTTTTTAACTGTCCGGTTGGGGATCGAGCCACCTTCCACCCACCCCAACTGTGACACCCACCCCAACTGTGACACCCACCCTAACCGCGACACACACAATGTACACATGCCTATGCTAGCTTTAGAAAAACATAGAGGAGAGACTGTATTAATGTTGTTTAGTGCAAGCATGATGCCATTTTCTTGGTTTTGTAAGGCCAACTCCAGGGTTTGAGGGACGGAGTGTGAGATGGTCACAGCCAGAGGAACGGCCGACAGACGACAGCACACGGAGTCCATGCAAAGCCCTGGGCCAAGCTTGGACGGGTGTGCTGCTCTACACAAAGCTGCATCCAGCGTTTCAGACAGCGGTCAGCACGCAGGCCCGCGTGCCTGCTGGGAAGGCTGAAGGCCTGGTTCCTGCACTGCGCCTGTCCACAGCTTGCAACGTCCATCGGTGGTGGATCGGGGCCTTGGGCTGGGGCCAGTGCAGGCTGCTGCTACACAGCCTCTGTCCTGACACTGGCTGGCAGGACCTGGCATGCGGAACGCCTGACAGAAACCTGGTGGTGCTTGACTGCAGCTTTGCTGGCTTTGCCCGAGTGGCAGGTAACCCTGTATGAGAGCTGTCACGTGGTTTGGTCTGGTTCAGTTTGCAGCTCAGTAATATTGTAGTATGTAGTGTTCAATGATTGAATGAATATATTACGGGGAGACATCACTATAAAAACGGTCAAAATGTCATTTTCTAGTGATTTTGACTTATGAGCATTTTTGAGTTGTTTGAACCCTCTGAAATGTAATTCCAATAGTCTCTCTATTTAAAACATGCTAGAAAACATGTGAAAATGCGAAGAAAGAACCTTACCTCTCTGAGAATTTTTGGCGGCACTATTGGAAATACATAGAAAATGGAAAAAGCACGATTTCCCAAGGTTTCTTTTTTCACGTTTTCTCGTAAACCACTTTTTGTGAACTCGAAATTATGCAGAAAATATTCGGAGCATTGTACAGATCTGTAATTTTTAGGGCGTGTTTTTTATGTACGTAGCACTATTTTATCACATGGGTTTGTGATATGATCCCCTAGGTCAGCAGCTATACATTAAACAACTTCTAAAAATACTTATTTTTGAGTAAATAAACTAAGTAAGTATCCTTTTCAAAAGTGTATGGAATTTTCCCAAAAGGAAGAGATGAGTTTTAGATATTGAAATGACAAATTTAAAGAAACCAAATTTTTAATTTTGCTATAAATAGATTCAGAGCTGTACCTTTTTTACGATAGAAAATTGCGTGTTATTTAAATAATTAACAGATGACCTACTCTTTTTTTTCCATTGAGCAAATTTTTTTATCACTTATTTTCATGTATATCTTTTAGTTACCATGCATGAAAGTTTGAAAACTCATTGCAATAAAATAATTGCCCTTTAACCATGTCTCCCCTTAGATAAAGTTTACTGCCTGTCAGCCTCTGTAGGCTATTGAGCGCCATTTTGATGACGTAAACCACTAGGGCTGGTTACACTTAGATATGGCCAGGTCTGGATTGCCCTACTTACTCGCTATTAATGAGTCACGTGGGGACACATCACGTGTCTGTTTTTCTCCCCAACCGTCAGGGGGCAGGGGTGTTGAATATGCATTGATTTGGTGAAGTGTTGTTGTTTTTCCAGGGGAATACGGAGGCTGGTTTGTGCATGTGTTGTCACATTAGTGGTAGATACAGTTATGTGCTGTTTATGGTTCTGTAGTTGTAGAGCTGATTTAAAGGACTTTCGCATATCCTGTATTGCTTGAAAGTAAAATAAAACCCCATTTGGAAGTACACACTGTTGTCTGTCATCGGTGGAGTTTGAGAAGTTGTACTTTGTCACTTAGGAGGCAGCAGGTTTGTGGTTCCGTCCCATGAAATGAGTTGCATTGTGGTCTCTGTCGATTTTGGCTTGTGTAGCATTTCTACAGGATGGTGAAAACAGTTTTTGAATTATTCCTCGTGCATGCTTAGAAATCTTTAAAAAAATTAATTCCTCTTTTGAGGAGAGGGAGAGAAAGTGAGAAAGAGAGAAAGAAGAGAGAGAGAAGAAGAGAGAGAGAGAGAGAGAGAGAGAGAGAGAGAGAGAGAGAGAGAGAGAGAGAGAGAGAGAGAGAGAGAGAGAGAAGAGAGAGAGAGAGAGAGAGAGAGAGAGAGAGAGAGAGAGAGAGAACAAATGGGGTTGTTTGCTCAGGCCACCGGCCCTACACAACATTACAAATAGAAAACTTAAGGTGACGTAATTCGTACAGCCCCGTGTCTCCTTTGAATTGCATAGCGTGTGTGTGTGTGTGTGTGTGTGTGTGTGTGTGTGTGTGTGTGTGTGTGTGTGTGTGTGTGTGTGTGTGTGTGTGTGTTTGTGTGTGCGTGTATGTTTGCACGTGTTTGTGTGTGTGAGCGGTCGTGCGTGTGTGTGCATGTGCGTGCGCGTACGTGCGTGCTCCAACAATCGTGTGTGTGTATGCGGTGTACGCGTGCATGTGTATGTGCGTTTGCGTGTGTGTGCGTGAGTGTGTGTATGTGGGAATGCGCGTGTGTATGTGGGAGCATGCGTTCGCACGTGTGCGTGCGTGTGTTTGCGCGCACACGAGTTTGCGCGTGCATGTGTGTGCGAGTTTGCTTGTGTACATGTTTGTGTGTGTATGTGTGTGCGTGTGAGAGAGTGGTAGGGAGAGGGAGAAAGGGGGGGGGGTGTTTAGAGGGGGTGCAGAATGGCGAGTGGGTGAACGAACGAACGGTTCGATAGACAAAGTTGTATGAATGTGGGGAATTGAAGACGAAATGGCACACGAGTTGAGTGAAATTCTTTGCATTGAGCATCCTATTTGTTGTTTTCACAACCAATACGAAATACGAAACGCAAACTACGAATTTATACGAAAGATTTATGACTGTTATTTTCCGGGAAATGTTTTCATTACGTATTGTTTATTACCTGCTGAGCTAATGCACAGAAAGCCAAACCATCAAAAATCCTGATTAAATCTAGACAATGACATGAAATATCTCCAGCCGAACATCCTCAGAACCATCTCAAACACGTTGCTTTCAAATCTTTGCAACAACAACGAAAACAACGACAAAAACAACTAATCATATTTTACACAATAAAGGCACAGCTAATTTCCTCGAAATAGTATCACGCTCTCTTCGCAAAATACGTGGGTAGCGAAAAGAGCAGACCACTTCAGCAGCCTTAACTTATCCATTTATCGCGAGTTACCTTTCCCTGGACGGCTCAGCAAACTATTTTGACATGGCCTTGCACAGTGATGTGTACGTAACTGGTGCAACTTTGTGATTTGAAGATCCATTGAGATCAACCCACAACTAATTTACCCAAAGCTTTCATCCGTGGTTTCAAGGAGACTCTTGGTGAGTTCTTCGAAAGCGATAAAATATATTTCGTGATGAATATAACGCACTCGTGGTAAATGTAGCGGTAATCTATCACCGAAGAAAGTTCACCCATCACGAAATGCAGTCTCCTTGGCGGCAGCAGCAGCAGCACATCAATGCTTGCAGAGAAATCACGCATTTTCTTTTCATTCTGAGCAGAAATCGAAGTAGATGATCTCCCTACATTGACGGGCTGCAAATGAAGTTGGCAAAAGGAGTTTTCATCCCAGTCCGCCACGCTCTCGACCTCCGTCTCACAGGACGGAACAGTAAGATGCCGCGCCACTTCGCTGCTGGCCTGCACGGTGGGGAATGGCCGTATTTTCCCCTGCACTTCCACCACTCACTCCGCCAGTGCCACTCAGGAGCCTGTCCGTAGTAGTAGCCACGACAAGCTCGTCGCCATACTCGCACGGGTTTCTGGTCGTGGTGGGGCTGCTGCCGCCATATTCACGTTCGGCTCTTCCTGTGCGTTCTTCTATGGGTGTGTGTAAATGTGCGCGCATGTTTGTGTGTGTGTGTGCTTTTATGAGTGTGTGTGTGTGTGTGCGTTATTTTGTGTGTGTGTATGTGTGTGTGCGTGCTTGTGTGTGTGTGTGCGTGTGTGTGTGTGCGTGTGTATGTGCGTGTGTATGTGTGTGCGTGTGTGTGTGTATGTGTGTGTGTGCGTGTCTGTGTGTGTGCGTGTTTGTGTGTGTGTTTGTGTGTGTGTGTGCGCGCGCGCGCGAATGTGTGTGTGTGTGTGTGTGTGTGCGTGCGTGCGTGCGTTTGTGTGTGTGTGTGTGTGTAAGACGGACAGACAGACAGACAGACAGATAGACACACAGACAGATAGACGCACAGACACACAGACAGACACACAGACAGTCTACACACACACACACACACATACACACACACACACACACACACACACAGACACACACACACACACAGACACAGACACACACACACACACACACACACACACACACACACATTCACAACAACATTCGCAGACCGACAGACAATCCGAGTGGTTAGCGCGCTGGACCTACAGTCGCTTGCGGCCAGTGGGTACGGCGTTCGAAGCTGCGCGGTTCCCAGAGTTGCATCCTTGAGCAAGATGCTTAACTCGCATTGCTTCTCCCCACCCAGGAGTAAAACTGGGTACCTGTGAGGGCAATGTTGGCAAAACGTAGTGCGATTAACCCTTGTATGCGGCCAAGCGCCAGCATCGGGTTGGAATACTCCCCAGGGAGCGGAGTTGGTGCTGGTACCTGACTGTGTGCGTCTTAAATGTCTGTCACTATGTTTGTTGTGAGGGACCAGTGAGGATTGATCAAGATGCCCAGTGATCAGGGGGTAAAGTGTAAAGCGGTTTGAGACCCAGACAAAGGGTGTAAGTCGCTATATAAAACCACACCTTTACCTTTTTACCTTTAGAAATACACACACGCACGTACGCACACACACACACACACACACACACACACACACACACACACACACACACACACACTCATAAAACACACACACACACACAAACATGCGATCGCATGCACACACACATGCACGCACACATTCACACGCACACGCGCAAACATACGCACACACACATACACACACATGCACACATACACTCACACACATGCACATACACACACACACATAGAAGCGTGACACTCAAATCACTACGTCACGACAGCAGATGCGTGACAGTCAAGTTACTACTTCACGCCATCAGATGCGTGACACTCAAGTCACTGCGTCATATCAGCAGATGCGTGACACTCAAGTCACTACGTGACGTTACCAGATGCGTGGCACTCAAGTCGCCACGTTACGCTACCAGATGGGTGACACTCAAGTCACCACGTTACGCTAGCAGATGCGTGACACTCAAGTCACCACGTCACGTTACCAGATGCGTGACACTCAAGTCACCACGTCACGCAGCAGATGCGTGACACTCAAGTCACCACGTCACATTGGCAGATGCGTGACACTCAAGTCACCACGTCACGCTACCAGATGCGTGACACTCAAGTCACCACGTCACACCAGCAGATGCGTGACACTCAAGTCATCACGTCACGCCAGCAGATGCGTGACACTCAAGCCACCAAGTCACATTGGCAGAGGCGTGACACTCAAGTCACCACGTCACATTGGCAGATGTGTGACACTCAAGTCACGGGAGAAGTCCACCGTCGGTCCATGGGTCCTCACTGTCACACCTGTCTCCTGCGTCACGCCAACTGGCCCGCGTTGTATAAGGCGAGCGACCCAGGGCGCTCGGGTTCACTTTGCACGAGAGGTAAGGGAAACATAGATGGGGGTTTTCCTAGCTTGCACCAGGAAAGTGGACAATCCATGCAGTGGTCAGTTTGCAAAGAGCTTTATCAGTTCACTGGTCAGTGCACAGCAGACGACTCCACGGCGTGGTCAGTGACTGGCGGGTCATTGCTCTCACCTGCAACTGCTGAGCTCCACTCCTGGAGTCCTGTTCCAGAGGACTCGCTCACTGGGAGGACTCGCACTTGCTTGGACTCGTTGCACTCGCAGCAGCTGTAGCTCACTTGGTCCTCCAGCTCTCTGCCTTGCCCTTACATACGTTTTCCAGCCTGCTTCTGCAATGACCACTGACCAGCTAGAAGGAACTGGGTCATCCAGAATGATGTAGAATGACATCATGTGATACTCCATTATACGTCATCTCACTAGGCAACTTGCCGTGTCTAGGGGTATGGTTGTAGTGGGGTGGATGGGGGGTGGTGGTTGGGAGTAATGGTGGGGGTGATGTGGGGATAGGATGGGGTGGTGGGGAGGGGGGAGGAATTGGGGGGGGGGGGAGTAATGGTGGGGATGGGGATGGGATGGGGTGGGGTGGGGATTTGGTGAGATGGGGTGGAGTGGGATGGTGATGTGGTAATGGGGTGGGTGGGGTGGTGAGTAGGTGTTTGGATGGGGTTGAGTGAGGTGGGGATAATTATGTGAGTAGGTGGGGTGAGGATTGGATGGGGTGGGGATGGATGAAGTGGGGGTGCTGGTGGGATGGGGTGAGCTAAGGGTGGGGTAGGGGTGGGCTGGGGACTGGGTGGGGTGAAGTGCGATGGAGTGGTGTCGGGTGGGGTCGGATGGGGATTGGGTGGGGTAGAATGGGATGGGATGGGGTTGGGGGTGGGATGTATGGGGAAGTGGGGCTGCCGAAACAGCTGGAAACATCCACAATGATACAGAAATGTCAAGTACTTTACAACATTACCATTTTCAGTCAAAACATGAACGAATAAGAACACTCCTACATTTCAGTTGGTTGGGGGTAAGAATAGACCCACCGCATCTCCCTGCATGATTCGGGGGGGGGGAGGGGGGGGGAGGGGGGGGGGCGAAGTTGTAGAACTACCGTGAATTGATCTGCCGTTGTTCTACCCGCCTCTAACGATATGTCGTGATCAATGGCCTTCAATAGCCTACAAAGCCTGATAGGCCATAAAACTTCACCCTTCCATCCATCCATCCATCCATCCATCCATCCATCCATCTATTTATCCATCCATCCATCCATCCATCCATCCATCCATCCATCCATCCATCCATCCATCCATCCATCCATCCATCAATCCACCCATCCATCCATCCATCCATCCATCCATCCATCCATCCATCCATCCATCCATCCACCCATCCATCCACCCACCATCCATCCATCCATCCATCCATCCATCCATCCATCCATCCATCCATCCATCCATCCATCCATCCATCCATCCATCCATCAATCCATCCATCTATCCATCCACCCATCCACCCATCCATCCATCCATTCATTCATCAATCAATCCATCCATCCATCCATCCATTCATCAATCAATCCATCTACCCAACCATCCATCATCCTTCATCATCCATCCATCTATCCACTCATCCTTCCATCCACGCATCCATCCATCCTTTTATCTATCCTTCCATTTATCAATCCATCAATCCATCCATCCATCTATCCATCCATCCATCCATCCATCCATCCATCCATTTCAGTCTAGGACCACTCAGGGTCACAAGACAAGCATGGCTACACGTGCACACACTCTCAGAGCCCCAGGGTGACCTGGGCTGTGTTTCCTGGACAGTCTGGCTTTTCCCTCCTCCTGGAATCGGAAGGCGGAGCGAGGGAGAGGGCAGTGTGAAAACGGCGATGCAAACACAATCTCATTTCACTTCACAGAGAATTCAAAGCCCAAGCTCGCCGTGGCGTGAGAAGTTCCACAAGGCTCCCATTCAAACGCCAGAGAAACCATCTTGGTTGCAGCAGGCACTGCTTGTGACGTCCGTCCTGACTCCAGTCTTACTCCAGGGGAGTTGCCTCCCTTCCCTTCAGTGCGCTCTCTCTCCTCCTGGTCGTCCAGTCCATGACTGCATTGGTCAGCTGCAACTACTGCTGTTTTTCACATCTCGCATTTCTCAAGTTGAAGTGGCACTTTTGGACAGAGTCCAGTTGCAGACATTTTTCACGACACAACAAAACTAGATCCGGGAAACCTCGACAGGAAACCGCCCCGCCCTCACAAGGCTGTGTCACGACAAAAGGCGTTTGTCGTGCGGAAAGCGTTTGTTGACTTCAACAGTTCTGGCCATCTCCACCCCACCCCACCCCCTGCTTCCACCCCCTACCCTTGACCCACCCCCACGCAATCCCATCCAACCCACCCTACCCCACCCACCCCACCCCACCCCACCCTACCCTACGTTACCTCACCCCACCCCACCCCACCCCACTCCACACCACACCACCCCACACCACACCACAACACCATTCCCCACCCACCCCACCCAACCCCACCCCACCCTTCCCACCCCACCCCACCCCACTCCACCCCACCCCACCCCACCCCACCCCACCCCACCCCACCCCATCCCCCAGTTTGATTCAAACAGACTGCTCTGATCTCTGTTTACGTCGACAAACGCTTTTCGCAGAGCCAACTTTTCTATGTAGTGACAGCAGACACTCCTGCACGCTGCAGCGCCATCCTGCCAAAGCAGGAGTCCAGTGTGCCTTGACCGCCATGACTATGGGATTCGTCTTCCTTGCTCGTCTCAAGGACGACCCAGATGAACGGCCACAAGGCGGAAGTGACGTCAGTGCGTGCAGTGAGGAGCTGACCACAGGGCAGCCACACAGCGCTCTCCACTGACGTCACCTCCCTGCCCTGGCCGGCCAGCCCCTCGCTTCAGCTCCGCCCACTGCCTCAGGTCTGGACGAAAGAAGAAAGCCACCTTCCTCTTCCCCTGGTATCTGTCCCGTGATCACACGCACTACGCATGTCCTGCACAGTGAGTGCTTGGATCGTGTGTGGAGACGTAGACAGGTGCCAGGAGACTGCAGGGAAGGAGTGGGACAAACACGTGTGTGGAGACGTAGACAGGTGCCAAGAGACTGCAGGGAAGGAGTGGGACAAACACGTGTGTGGAGACGTAGACAGGTGCCAGGAGACTGCAGGGAAGGAGTGGGACAAACACGTGTGTGGAGACGTAGACAGGTGCCAAGAGACTGCAGGGAAGGAGTGGGACAAACACGTGTGTGGAGAGGTAGACATGTGCCAAGAGACTGCAGGGAAGGAGTGGGACAAACACGTGTGTGGAGACGTAGACAAGTGCCAAGAGGCTGCAGGGAAGGAGTGGGACAAACACGTGTGTGGAGACGTAGACAGGTGCCAGGAGACTGCAGGGAAGGAGTGGGACAAACACGTGTGTGGAGACGTAGACAGGTGCCAAGAGACTGCAGGGAAGGAGTGGGACAAACACGTGTGTGGCCCTACCTGCACAGCTGCGCGAAACTTGTGGTGTGCTCCCCAATTCATCATGGCACAATCGGAAACCAGCGGCCATTTTTTCGGCGATTTATTTTCGAAACATCGATTTGCAAAAAGGAATGAACCTAAATGCAGCAAAACTTGAATGAAAATAGCATAATCTTGTGAAATCTAACCATGATCAGGTCTTTTTAAAATGGAGAATACTTATTAACATAAGACATACTTATTAACCAGACATACATTAGAAAAACATATACGTGTATTGCTTCAGAATATTTTCACCTTCCCTTTGTTAAAGAGGATGCAGACACATATTCAAAAACAATGGTGGAAATTGACGTCAAACGGCTGTGTTCCCGCAGCCCTGCAGATAAGGACCGCCAAGTCAGAAATTAGCACAACACACGTGTGTGTCTGCTCTCCCCGCAACAAGTACAAACTCACACCTGAGGTAACAATACAAGGGAGGTAATTCACAGGGGAAGACGCAATGCAGCAGAGTTACCTTGCGTTCTGTTGTACTCTGCTTTCCCTGCGTTCCGTTGCACTTTGCTTCATCTCTGCTCGGTTGTAGCAGGCTGAGGAGTTTGATTGGTTGTTTTTTTATGACTTAAAACCAACATCATCATTAAAAGTGGAGGGTCTTTAAGGCCCTCTTTGGATACATGAATTCCCAAAATGACTTCACATTCAATTTTATCCCTCTTGATCGAAGAGAGGACTTAATGAACGCAATAGACTGTATTTTCATCGTTGTTGGGCGCTAGAAGGTAGTGAACTCTAGTGTGAAGCACTTAGAGCGTCATTTGAAAAGCTCCAGCAGCTGCGCGACCTTGACAGGAAGTTGACCTTTCCCTCTGGCCAAAGATTATAAGTTACACAAAGATAGCTCATGCCGAGCTTTTGCTATATAAACTTACAAGACGCTCGGAAACGCAGCGCCCCCAAGCGGGAAGGAATATGGGTGAATCAAGGGAAGTGATCACACCGCTTAGTGACATGTAAATGCTTGTTTGTCGACGCGTTTCTGATGCGTTCCGATCATGTTTGTGAATACATTTACGGTGTAATGTGTAATAAAATGATTTGCTGCAATAATGGGGGTGTTTTGAGTTTGTTTTTGTAGCAGGCGTTGTGAAATCGAACTTGGCATAGGCCTAGTTCTACATCATCTAAATTTCAATATTATCGAAGAATGCAAGCTTGTTTATAAACGTATACACCCCTGTGGAATATCTTTAGGAAATGCAAAGCAATACATACCTGTCAAGAAGGTGATTTGCGGCCAGAAAGTCATTCGATGATGTGAATTCAGTTAGAACATCAGCGTTCAATCTTAATCCAAATTCAAGCGATCAAGCAAGACGGCGAAGAAAGCTGCCTGCTCATTGGTTCCCTGAATAGGATCCACCAATGTCTCTCTCTCTCTCTCTCTCTCTCTCTCTCTCTCTCTCTCTCTCTCTCTCTCTCTCTCTCTGTCTCTCTCTCTGTCTCTCTCTGTGTCTCTGTGACTGTCTGTCTCTCTCTCTTACTCTCTCTCTCTCTCTCTCTTTCTCTCTCTCTCTCTCCTTCCTCTCGATACAAGCCGAGCAGTGCGGACGTGTCGCGCGCTGCTCCGCCAGCTGAGTTAGTGATTACTCTACTGGGACCTAGAAGCAGTGCTGGAATGTGTCTTGGCTACATGTGTGTGGCACAGAACATTGTGATGTACGGTATGTGAACATTACGACCATTTTTATCAAGTTTGAGGAAATTTCGCAGTGTGACTGCAGGAGCAGCCGTGCTTTCCCGAGGTGCGAGGTGAGCTGGAAGCGTTTCAGGGTTCGCGCTAGTTCTCAGTGCTGTCCCACGCTCCCAGCCCTCCGCCCGGCCGCCAGCGAGTTGGAATTTAGGACAGAGAAGCTTGTAAGTTGCTTTTGAAATATTCAATCGGTCCTAATCGTTTGAATCTGCGCCGTGGTGTTTTAGGGACGTGAGTTGTGTTCACGAAACGAATTGATCCAACTGTGCTAGTAGTGTCGGCTGTTGTTTATAGTTTTCGTGTGCGGACCGAGCATGCGTAGGCACTACTGCTTTAATGTCGTCGTTTCCATCTAGAGAAAGCAATAGCTAGTTGCAAGGCGACTACTACTAGCCGTTAAAATCACCATGGGCGTTGAACTTTGCTTTTACCGTCAGCGCATTGGAATGCACTATGCTCGTGTCTGCACAAGAACGAAAAGGACTCGCACGACTCAGCAAGAGCAGGAACAGTGGCGGGCAAATTGGCCCACGCTGCTGGCGCCGGGCAGTAGCTACCGGGCACAAATTTCACTCCCGCCTTCAGCGAGGAAGATTGGCTGCCTCAGCACTGCTCTGTACGTGTTGCTAATGGTCTCGTGCGCCTCAAAGCCGCGTGCCACGTCTACCAATCTGCAGGACCTCTCTACTCTCATTACGCTAAGCGGCGATGTACATGCCAATCCCGGTCCTCAGATCGGGAGCATAAATCCTGAGCTGCATACGAATGGATACACATCTTCTCATCAGGCGCAAACACCGTACTGGACTTACAGCTCACCGGGTTATGCCCCCAGGATGCTTGGCACTTGCTCGAGGTTAGAACAGATGATGAAGAATCTAGAAACATCAATGGGAGAGAAACTAGATGGTATGCAACAAGAACTTGCATATTTGATTGACTGTGTGAATGGGCTCTGTAGAGAGCAGGAGCAGCTGCGAACATTCTGCCATGAATCTATGCGGCAAAGCCACTTCAGGTATCAATATTTGTCTGACTGGAATGCAAGCATACAAGGACAGCAGGATGACATGAAGAAGACTCTAGTGTCTTTAAGCACCGTGACGTCAGATCACCAGTCGGTCAGGACAGAACGCATGCGGAAAATGAACAGTGCTCGGTTCTTTGGTGTTCACGAGGAGATGCGCGAAACAGATGAGCAGTGTTTTCAGAGCGTGCTCTATCTCTTGCAGGAAGCTTTGCCTGAAGTTCCCTGGACCGTGAACAAAATCATCGGTGCGGAAAGGTTAGGGGACAAGGCCTCGGACAGCGCTCTCGATTCCCCGCGTCCGGTGTTGGTGACATTTGATAGAACATCAGACAAAATGCTTGTGCTAAGACGTGGGCGTCACGCGCTCAGGCGGATGGGTATCAGGATCTCCGGAAGTTTTGCACCCCAGCAGTCGAATCGACCCGTTCAAAACAAATATGATGGAAACCAACTAGTAGTACCTCGTGGTGGTAGTTCTGCTCCTGAAGCATCAACAATGCCTGATCGAAATGCCAGCCGGAGAAGGCGGAGAGGAACCGAGCAACGAAGAACCCAGCAACGGGAGTTCCGGGCGTCAAGGACTCTTGTACAGGTCAATATAGAGGACTCACCCCCCAAGGCACTGAGCCAGATTCCCAACCGTGGCGTAGCGGACGTCGGTGTGGGAGAAGCAGAGGTAGCCATCATGTTACGTGAGTGCCGGCGGGAAGTGCACCAGGTGGCGGCAAACTCCAGCGACATTGGTGTCACAGAGGGGTACCCCCCTAGAACTGTTGGAGACCGTGCGGCTTCTCCCCGCACAAGGGATAGTAGTCCCTCCACTGGTGAAGACGAAGACCATGTGATGGGGGAGAATGCATGGCATGAGGAGGAAGACCACTTGGAGGCTGTTCGGCCTGCCCTGTCGGCTGCACGCGCTCATACATTAAACAGAAGGGATGAAGTTGGGCCCACTCCATGTCCAGGGACCCCAGCCCTTTTTGGATCACGGAGCCGGGCGGTGCAAAGCTCCATGCTCGACTGGCTTAAATCTTCCGGCTCCGGTTTGCCAGAGTTGGAGTCAGGTATCGACGGTGCCACAATGGACGACCACGGCAAGCCTGGCTCTGGGGACATGGGCCGGAATGGTGAAAACTCAGAGACTGGCGTCCCTTGCAGGGTAACCAGCGCGGAGGAGTACAACGAGGAGGACAGGCGGCAAAGTCAAACTGATGAAAGTGTGCCGCATCCAGGTCGGGGCGGTGTGTGGCAGGGCAGATTGCGCCCCCCGGCAGATACGCGCCTCTGCCGTGATGACCTTGGTGATCCTAGCTCTGGGTCCTGACTGATTGGCCGACGACCCGTTGAAGCAGCCTTGCCCCAACGATGCTTCAACAATGGAAATCGTTTAAATTCCAGTAGAACGAAGCACAGCTTAAAGCTTGTCAGCTGGAACATCGAAGGGCTATCAGCCAGACTCATGGAACCTGGATTTTTAGATTATCTACACAAATTCGATGTCTGCTGCTTATTAGAAACTTTTACATCGAACGAATTTGATTTTAATGCCAAATTTGATCAGTATGCAGTGTTCCACTTCCCTGCTATCAAGCTGTCTCGCCAGGGGCGTAGGTCAGGTGGGGTCGTTGTCCTAGTCAAGAAGGAGTGGACTCAGCACGTGTATTTAGTACCATGTGAATATGACAATATATTGATGATCCGTCTCCGTCAGATATTAGAACATGAACTTGTCATCGTATGTGCCTATATACCACCTGTAGACTCCCCATATTACAAGGGCAGAGAGGTAAAATGTAATATCATTCTTCTAGAAGATGCCATTTTACAGGTACAAGAAAAGTTCCCAAAAGCGTCTCTGCTTATCTGCGGAGATTTGAACGCAAGGACTGGGAGCTGGAACTTACATGACGAAGAAGAAAGTGTTGATGACAGGAGGAACCCTGACTTGGAGGTAAAGGCGTGTGGATGCTCGGAGTTCTCAACACGGAGGTCCTCCTGCGATAAAGTGGTGAACCAATTCGGCAAAACGCTCATCAATCTCTGTTTTATCCATCATATATGCATAATGAATGGAAGCGTTCATGGTGATAGAGATGGTGCTTTTACCTGCATCTCTCAAAACGGAGAAAGTGTAGTGGACTACTGCTTGCTCTTACCTGAAAACTTTACTTCCTCCATTAATGTGAAGGTTGCTATGAATATACTGTCAAGTCATATGCCTCTCGAAATTAACATAGGCCCACAAACACTTTACCAAAATTGTACCCAGACACGCAACAAAGTGGTGTCTAAGCTATTCTGGGATAAAGACAAAGTTGACAACATAAAAGAGGGTCTGCAGTCCACTGCCTTCCGAGAGAACTTGGCGCAGGCTTGTAGTGCGATTACGCTTTGCCCAGATGCTGCCTTGCAGTTATTCGAGAACGCGCTGCTGACCTGTGCTCAAAGCATGCGTAGGAATTTTCAGCTGCGCCAGCCTTTCACTAGCAACTCTGCAAGATGGTTCGATGCAGAATGCGCTACTCTCAAACAGGAAGCTAGAAAGGCTCTGGCTCAGTTCAGGGATTCTTGTGCTGTAAATGACAAAAATGCATATACCCTCGCAAGAAAATTATTTAAAGAAACCATGCGGAAGAAAAAGCGTGAGTACACAGATTCAGTGTGCAATGAACTCATTAAGAAATCTGCGAACTCGAATACATTTTGGACTCTAGTGCGCCAAGCTTCACCTAGGAGGACGGGAATGCCCGATATTGGCATAGACACATGGGAGGAGCATTTTAAACACTTGTTCAGTCTTACCAGGAGTGACCAATGGCACGTCTTCACTGCTGACGGAGGGGGTGGGGTCGTAGTCGATGAAGACTTAGATGCTCCAATCATGGAAAGAGAGGTGCAATGGGCCATCATGAGGCTGAAAGGGGGGAGGGCTCCGGGAGTCGATGAAATCTCAAGTGACCTGCTAAAGTTAGCTGGTGGTCAGGTTTTGCCTTTTCTCACTGCATTCTTTGCGAAACTTTACGAAGGGCAATACTTTCCTCCCAAATGGAGTCGCTCAGTCATCATTCCTCTGTTCAAAGCCGGGGACAAGCTTGACCCTTCCAATTATCGTGGCATCTCCCTGCTTAGCGTGATGAGCAAACTGTTTCTGTCCATCCTGACTGAACGCCTGAAAACTTGGGCTGAAGATGGGAACAAGATTTGCTACGAACAGGCAGGTTTTCGATCTGAGCATTCCACGATCGACCATATTTTTACGCTGCACTCCGCAATAGTTAAAAATGTCTACGGCTGTGGCAGGGGCAAACTTTACGCAGCTTTTATTGATTATAGAAAGGCTTTCGACTCAGTGGACCGAACCTACCTTTGGAAGGTTTTGTCATGGAGCGGAGTGTCGACGAAGTTCATCAACATGCTGAAAGCTGTTTATTCTCAGGTGCAGGCCTGCGTCAGATGGAACTGGGCTCACTCAGATTTGTTTAACTGTCCAGCCGGTGTAAGGCAAGGGGCGAGTGAGTCGCCGATACTATTTTCCCTTTACATTTCCTACGCAGCAACCTTTGTGCGAGAACGGGGTCTACATGGAATTCAGCTTCTACCAGGATCGAACGAGATATTCTTCCTTTTGTATGCTGATGACGTGGTACTTCTGTCAACTACACCAGCCGGCTTACAAAACCAAATTAACAATCTTGAAGTAATATCAAAAGAACTGGGACTGGTCGTGAACACCGAAAAAACCAAAGTGATGGTCTTCAGACGAGGGGGTCACCTGGCGAAGAGGGAAAAATGGTTTTTGGGGGGTTCACAATTGGAAATTGTAAACAAATACAAATATTTGGGTCACGTTTTTACCACTAAATTGTCAGTCTCAGTAGCACTAGAGCACCAACTGGTTAAGGCAAAGCAGAAGGTTGCACAGCTGCTAAAAACAATGTGGAGTCTTCACAGCCTGAACACTTTCGTCTTTTTTAAACTGTTCGATGCCCAGGTAGCCCCTGTCCTCTTGTATGGGGCGGAACTGTGGGGACTATCGAAACAGGATGTCATCGAAAAGGCGCACATGTTTGCATGCAAACGCTTTTTAAATGTAGACGTGAGATCTTCCAGTGCTATGGTCTATGGAGAAACGGGAAGATATCCGGTAACTGTGACGGCGATGTTAAGGTCTGTAAAGTACTGGTTGAGACTGTCCAAAATGCCAACCGATAGACTGCCGAAACAGGCATACCTAATGCTATGTAATAGTAAACTGTCAGCAGATGTGAACTGGGCTAGAGCAATAATGGAACTCCTGGCTAAGATGGGTTTTAATTTTGTATGGTTGAATGGTGGATGCATGAACGAAAAAGGCTTTTTGAAGGCACTCAGACAGAGGCTGCTAGACTGCTTCAGGCAGGAATGGAATGCTAAGATCAGCGCAAGTGAACGTTTTAGATTCTATAGATCATTCAAAACTTCCTGGCAATGCGAAAGTTATCTCAATGGTATAAACATCAAGAAATTTAGAGACTCCTTTATTAGATTTAGGTTAGGGATTAATGAACTGCATGTCAACGGAAGGTACAAGTCGGAACACAGTAGTGTATACTGCCCATTTTGTGTTGACAAGGTAGAAAATGAAGTGCACTTTTTAATCCACTGTCCAGTATACAACGTTCTCAGGACAAAATACATAGCTAGGTATATCATCCCAGTACGTACCTGTCTTAAATATCTTCTTGACGGACAAGATATACGGAAGACGAGAGACGTAGCAATGTACATATACTACGCTCTACAACTGCGCAATCGGTCTACTGAAGTGGAACCCGGAGTCACGGTCTTTTCATTTGTCTCTCAAACCAGTGCGCACCGGGATGAATAATCTAAAGATTGTTGTACAATACTGAGTAGTCCTCTATATTGAAATGATGATTACAACTATGGTACATGAATAGACGGTTTAAGTATACATCTGTTCATCACCCTCCTCTCTCTCTCTCCATCTATCTCTTTCTCTCTCTCTCTCTCTCTCTCTCTCTCTCTCTCTCCCTCCCTCCCTCTCTCTCTCCCTCTCTCTCTCTCTCTCTCTCTCTTTCTCTCTCTCCATGATTTACCCGTTACAGTTATCTTAATCTGATGTAGGAATCTAACCGTTTGGAATGCCCGTCTTTGCATCATTACACCTAGGTACATATCTGATTTGTATGGATTCCTTATTGTTGAACTTCTCTTCCATTGAATACGTTTCTTGTGTATCCATAACCTCTACAAATATATGCTGATAGTAGGGAAATGGCTGAATTACCTTTGTCCATAATTTGATATTTCTGTATCTTAAACATGTACATATCGCGTTTCGTAACATCAACATTTGACTAATCGTATATGCACATTGATGCCTTTTTTTGTTTTTTTTTGTTGTTGTTGTTGTTGTTTGTTTGTTCAAGATGAGCAGTAGACTATAAGTTGACATGTGAACTACTTTAACTTGGTGTACAAATAATGAATGTTATGCCAGTGAAATTGCATACTGGCGAGTTTTAATAGATCACTGTCTTTCATCCGCAGACTGATCTACTAAGGTTTTAATTTGTATATA
>JAWQFJ010029112.1:12500-24058 GCA_034096865.1 Theodoxus fluviatilis | reverse complement strand
AGCATTTAGAGAAGTATACTGAAAGAACTAGCTTCGGGCTACATTTTGAAGAGAATAATAAGACTAGATTTATATCACTTTACAATCAGCTTTATCTTTCTAAACGAAAAGAAAGTACTGTTTGTGTGAATGAGCTTGTGTGAGAGAGTGCGAGAGAGAGATAGAGAGAGAAAGAGAGAGAGAGAGAGGGGGGGGAGGGAGAGAGAGGGAGAGAGAGAGAGACGGGGGGGGGGGGCGGAGGAAGAGAGAGAGGGAGAGAGAGAGAGATGGTGAGAGAGAGGAAGAGAGAGAGAGAGAGAAAGAGAGAGAGATGGTGAGAGAGAGATGGTGAGAGAGAGATATGGTGAGAGAGATAGTGAGAGAGAGAGATGGTGAGAGAGAAATGGTGAGAGAGAGAGAGATGGTGAGAGAGAGATGGTGAGAGAGAGATGGTGAGAGAGAGAGAGGGGGGGGGGTGTTGGGTTGGAGGGGGAGAGAAAGAGAGAGAGAGAGAGAGAGAGAGAGAGAGAGAGAGATTCAACTTATATGTCACTGGTTCCCCCACTTTCAGTAGGTCTGCAAATTCACAAAAATGGCAGGAGTTGCACCGATGGGAGTCACTCTAGCAAATTTGAAACTGTACACTATTCAGAAACCTGAAATGTCACTGCTTATGTTTTGGGGTGTCAGGGTTCAAATCCGCATAGAATTTCTTTCATTTTACTTCCACAGATAGAGTGTGTATTTTATATTTTGTGAACTCCCCCCCCCCCCCCCCCCCCCCCGTCTGATTGCGAAACACCCCACATCGCCATCATACTGTGTAGAGTGTGGTGTCAGAGTAAATGGGAGACAAACGGACATGTAAAACGCATTTTCATTGGCGATTGAGGGAGTTTATTTGAACCGATAGCCAATGAAGTTGTCCGTTCTTTGTTAACACTGCTTGCTGACAAACTATTATCTGCACATTTGAAAAGTTGCTTTCACACAGAAGCCCGCTTTCAGTACACACTTTTCCCGACAGACGTTGATCGTCAATCCCTGCATGGATCATAACAATTTCAGTACAAGTCTGAAAAAAAATTCACAGCAATTGGGGATGAAAATAATCGGCAAAGATATCCGACAAACTCCGTTTGGGTGGGCTGGTCACAACTGAGGATAGAGTGCAAGGTCGTATTCATGTCTAGGGGACACACCATCGACAAAGGGAAAAAACGCTTGTCCCCTTTGCCCTCGTAAAACTCATCTCTAGCTAGGCCGCTGCATGGAGAAACTTTCCATTCATGGGGAGAGAATATATCTTTCTCCATTTCCCTCTAGGAGATTCGCGACACACGTGAACTGCTGTTGCCGTGATGTTTAGTGGGAGCCTGGTGAAATTCTTTCTGGGTGAAAAGGGAAACAAGATGTTTATGGTCAGGACGAAACAAAATCCCTCGCCCTGGGTCACGTCCCATGCAGGAGGTCAGGAGGTCAGGTGCACCAAGATCAGTAAAAGGCGTCCCCATCTGCGGCCCGGCGAAAATGTTGCATTGAAACTTTCACAGCGGCACGATATAGTGCAAGCCTCTCTACTCCTGAGATGGATATATGGATGGATGGATGGGTGGATGGATGGATGGATGGATGGATGGATGGGTGGATGGGTGGATGGGTGGATGAATGGATGGGTGGATGAATGGATGGGTGGATGGATGGATGGATGGATGAGTGGATGGGTGGATGGGTGGATGAATGGATGGGTGGATGGATGGATGGATAGATGGATGGATGGATGGATAGATGGGCGGGTAGATGGGCGGATGGGTGGATGGATGGATGGATGGATGGCTGGGTTGGTGGATGGATGGATGGGTGGGTGGATGGGTGGGTGGATGGATGAGTGGGTGGGTGGGTGGGTGGATGGATGGGTGGGTGGGTGGATGGATGGATGGATGGATGGATGGGTGTTTGGGCGGCTGGACGGCTGGGCGGATGGGTGGATGGATGGATGGAGTTCTACGGCCTATCAGCCTTTGTAGGCTATATAAGGCCAATAAGCAGGAAAATCACTAGAACAGTTCAGAGTAAACGGAAATATAGTCACGGTGTCCCTAGTTATTCGCATTTTACGAATCTTACCCCGAACCCACAGGGGGATTCTGAGAGAGGAAAACAAATGGACTTCGACCAGGAGTGATGGATGATCTTGTGACATCTTAGATGCCATCATAACCTCTTGCATATGCCCGGGCTCTTCGAAACTTCTCCCCAGAGCAATAGAGCATCAAAAGGTTAGAAGCACTCGACGTCCTCGCATCGGTGGGAACCTCTGGTTCGACACCAGTGGCTCAGTAAGCGTAGACCCCAAGCGACCCATGAGACAAAGAGACTACAAAGTTCAAGCGAACAGCATTCGGTCGTTGATACCATACTAAGATTTAAACTACCCAGGAGATTCTAGACGAGCAGACGAGGGAAAGAGTAAGACTGCAAAAAGGAGAAGCAAAAGCAGGAGAGAGAGAGAGAGAGAGAGAGAGAGAGAGAGAGAGAGAGAGAGAGCTCTTCTGACTAGAGGGCCACTACATGTAGAGGCAGACTAAGTATAGAAGTGTGCCCTCTTTAAACAAAACAAACAAACACTGATGACAAAATAAGGCCAGAGACGTGGAAAATCAGACGACGTGGGACAAAGACAAGGATGATGACGGAAGGAAGGAGAAGTATTTGAAGAAGAAGGCGGGAAAGTAACAGCTGTAGTGGCCGAAGCGGAAGGAGAAGGAAAACAATAACTGCTGTCCCCCTGTTGCGAGGGGCAAGTATAGATCCATCGCATCTCTGGACGCGATTAATCAAAGTCGAGCGACTAGCGAAATTGGGACTTCCCTTGCTCTTATACTAACCAGCTGTTGTGATATTCGTTATCAATAGCCTCACAAACCTACAAAGGCTGATGGACTGCATAGTTCAAATCCATCCTTCCATCATTCCTTCCTTCATCCCTTCATTTCTCCATCAATCCATCCATCCATCCATTACGTGCAGCTAAAGCAGCAGCATTAAGGGTGACGGGGTTACAGCTAAACTAGACAGACACAGGAGAGAAGGACTAAAGACGAAGAAAACGTAGATAGAAGTAAAAACTTCTCAAAATGAACCAAGGCTGACATGGTTGTTGCTACGATATTAAATGACAAGATAAGGAAATGAAGGAGGCTCTCGATACTTATAACATCTGTGCACGTCAAGATAGGCTTTTAAAAAATAATTAAAATAAAAGAGAAAAGAAAAGATGACAAATATTTTTCAATAGAATGAGAGATGAAAACGAGATCCGCATCCTGAAGGTAGAACTGGGATTGGCAAACTATGAATTCGAGGTTGAAATGAGAATGAGGTCTTCGAAGAGGCACTCAACTGAAATTGGGCGAATAAAATTATGACAGAAAGTGATTTGAAAATAATTTTCTAATGAAAGTGAGGGACAGAACAACATTTAACAAGCGTACAAATAAACTATTTCCAAAAATAGTGGAATTGGTTTTTAGAAAGGGAGTGACAACATCAGATTTTTTAATTAAAAAAGGAGATTTTTTTCCCTTCTGAGCAGGCGGACAAACACACAGAGCTTACAGGAGTATAGTTATTCAAGTGAACGAGAAAAGTCACAGGCGTACCTAGCTCTCTCCAAATCTAAGAATACAATCTACATCCTATAATTGCAAGGTGACGGTCGGTTCGAGATTCACCAACCCAAAAATATATATGATATGGAGAGGAGAAGGTGCATACCCCGGGTGGCCTTTCCACCCGAATGACTCCGTGGCGCTCTCGACTATTGCACCGTTATCCCTGACTGTCCTGTCTCGGCACGCGGGCCTCATCCACCACTGGGGTGGTGCGCTTTGTCCGGTTGTCGACTCTTTCGGGGTGTCTCAGCCCCTTTCCACCCGAGTCCATTCCAGGTGAATGGCCCCAAACACAGGGCCACTATCGGCCATCCACCCGTGTCCGACTCCTTCGCTTCTCGGAGTCAGTGGAGCGTGGAAAATGCGATTGCTATCTGGCAACAGTGCCACACTATGTGGCCAACCCCCTGGATATGAGTCTCGGGTCCACAAAGACCTCGACCCCTCGTGTGGACAGGTGGAGGCAAAGACAGGACAGGCATTAATGGAAAGATGGGTCACCTTCCCGACGCGTCGCAACTTGCAGACGGGTGCAAAGATGACGCTCTATCGCTGTCGTCATTCGAATCGATCTCTGAAGGTCTTTGTCGGCACTGATTGCCGATCGTCCTGATTGATTTGGCCCCGGGCTAGGGCTGCGCCATCGATATTGAAACATTATCGCTCCAGCGACACGATAGAAGAGGTCGTCAAAACACACGAGATCAGACGGTCCAGAACGTGCATAATTACTGCCTTCTCCCCTTCTTCCTGAGATGAGTTCATACGCGTTTTTTTTTACACATCTTCTCCCCTTATTCGTGATGAGAGTTCATACATGGTCTTCCTAGTACCTACTCCCCCTTTCCGCGATTCAAGTTCATACGTGGTTTTTTATGTATTGTCACCCCCGGCTTCAAACTTTAGAACATTTCCCTTCGATACTTTTCTCCTTGAGACAAGCCTTTCTTTCTTGATTGGTATTCTCTCCATCAAGCTGTCTTTTATATTCGTCTTTCTTTTCTTCTTTTCCCCCAATATCTATCACCATATTTTGAGCAAAGAATGTGCCACCTGAACTCTTTTCTAGGGGTTGTTCTTTTTTCCCGATGTTCCAGTTTTTTTTAAATAACTGAAATACTGCGACTGCTTGCGACCGACGAGTCTTCATGAAAACATGTCCAACAAGGCTCGAGTAATTTAAATATTTTGTTGAAACAATGACCAGTTGATGTGTATTAGTTGGTTTCCTCCTTGATGGGTGTTCAGTTAATGTGTGCGATTTCGAGCTTTGTGTCAGGGGATAGACACTCTTATTAGCAGGCTTCCGTCAGCAGTTCCCATCATGCACCCTGTCCCAGAGTGGCCACCCACGTTGCAGACCTGGCTGTGACTGTCCAGTCTCACCCTGGAGTGGCAGTCCTTGTCAGTGCGGCTGCATTTGAACGAGCTGGTGTCATCCCAGCTCAATCTGTCCTTCCGTCGAGTACGTCATTCCTCCTCCAGAGGGATGGATGGATGGATGCATGAAATTTACCACCTATCATCCTCTGTAGGCTATTTGAGGTCGTTGATCTCGAAAAACATTAGATGATGGATTAACGGACGGACGGACGGACAGACGGATGGCTGGATGGACGGACGGAAGTACTGATGGACGGAAGGACGGATGGATGGATTTTTACCACATATCATCCTCTGTAGGCTATTTGAGGTCGTTGATCTCGAAAACATTACATGATGGATTAACGGACGGACAGACGGATGGATAGGTGGATGGACGGATGGACGGATGGACGGATGGACGGATGAGTTTTACCACCTATCATCCTCTGTAGGCTATTTAAGGTCATTGATCACGAAAAACAGTAGATGATGAATGAACGGACGGACGATGATGGATGGATGGTGTTTTACGGCCTAACAGCCTTTGTAGGCTATATAAGGCCATTAAGCACGAAAATCACTAGAACAGTTTAGAGTAAACGCAGATCAAGTCACGGTGTCCCTAGTTATTCGATACTTAGGAATCGTGTAGGGAGACGCGGTGGGTCAATTCTTACCCCGAACCCACAGGAGGTACGCCCGGACAAACAGACGGATAGATGGATGAACGGACGGACGGACTGACAGACGAATGGATGGATGGATGAATTTTTTACCACCTATCAGCCTTTGTATGCTTTTTAAAGTCATCATTGATCACGAAAAATTAGATGATGGATGAACGGACAGACGGACGGACGGACGGTAGGACGGACGGACGGGCGGACGAACGGACGGACGGATGGATGGATTGATGAACGGATGAACGGACGGACGGACGGAAGGATTTTTACCACCTATCATTCTTTGTAGGCTATTTAAGGTCATTGATCACGAAATAATTAGATGATGGACGGACGGAAGGGTGGGTGTGTGGGTGGGTGGGTGGATGGATGGATGGGTGGATGGATGGATGGATGGATGGATGGATGGGTGGATGGGTGCATGGATGGGTGGATGGATGAACGGAATTTTACGGCCTCGAAGTCTTTGCAGGCTATGTCAGGCCATTGGTCACGAAAACTCACTGGAGCTCATTATGATAAGAGCAAGTCAAGTCAAGATTCCCCGAGGCATTCTCCTCTCACGACCTGCTGAGGGAGCACGGGGGGTCAGTCCACACCCCCAACACACAGGGAGCACGGGGGGTCAGTCCACACCCCCAACACACAGGGAGACACGGGGGGTCAGTCCACACCCCCAACACACAGGGAGACACGGGGGGTCAGTCCACACCCCCAACACACAGGGAGACACGGGGGGTCAGTCCACACCCCCAACCCACAGGGAGACACGGGGGGTCAGTCCATACCCCCAACCCACAGGGAGACACGGCGGGTCAGTCCACACCCCCAACCCACAGGGAGACACGGGGGGTCAGTCCATACCCCCAACACACAGGGAGACACGGGGGGTCAGTCCACACCCCCAACACACAGGGAGACACGGGGGGTCAGTCCACACCCCCAACCCACAGGGAGACACGGGGGGTCAGTCCATACCCCCAACCCACAGGGAGACACGGGGGGTCAGTCCACACCCCCAACACACAGGGAGACACGGGGGGTCAGTCCACACCCCCAACACACAGGGAGACACGGGGGGTCAGTCCACACCCCCAACCCACAGGGAGACACGGGGGGTCAGTCCACACCCCCAACCCACAGGTTGACAACGGCACTGTGATAACGTTTGACTTCGGCGGTTGGGGGCGGTTTGGGAATTCATATTGGCGACATCGATCTGTTCGCCTCTTGGAGCTAAACAGGTCACATTTGATAATGACGAGATGGATAACGGCGCAAACTATCCGCATGGGTCGAAGTAGGTATCCAAAACGGCGCTGAATAACGAGCGACGCGTGTGACGAAGATGGATGCGTCTATAGGGTAGTTTTGCCTGAAGCAAATATGTTTTGAAGCCACACGAAAAGCCTGCAATGAAACGTGCCCCTGCACACGGGATACCATGCTGCGTCGGGTGACAAGACAATTACGAGTGACGACACCCACCCGGCCATCAGGGGGTGGGGATTGGAGGTGGGTGGGTGAGAAGAGGAGGGAGAAAAGAGGGTGGGTAGGTAGTGAGTGGAGAAGGGAGGTGGGTGGGGGGGGGAGGCGATGTTGCCATCCAGATTTGTAAGGCCGAGTTTGAATTTCGTGAGACACCCCACCCCACCCCCACCCCCACCCCACCCCACCCCCGTCCCATCACCCCCACCCCCGTCCCATCACCTCCACCCTGCTCTTGTTGCAAATGAAACTGTGAGACGTCATAAATTGCCGGGCGTGTGCCATCACGTCGCGCGACCTACGCCAATAAACAAGCACGAAGAATTTGTCTGCCCCCCTCGCGACGCCAACGGGACGTCCCCATTGGGTGGGGGCAGTCTCGGGTATCACCACCCGCTTTCCGACGGCGACTCATTAGCGGGTGGTTGCATCCCCGCCGCTCAATTAGGCGGACAGAGCTCTTGCCACAGTGGCCAACGCGAAGAATTCCTCTTGGTAAACTGAGCGTGGAGAGGATATGAGCTCCACCCGCCTTCGCTAACCACTCACTCACGTAGAGACAGAAGAAGGAATGAATGGATGAAGTGTATGGCCTATCAGCCCTTGAAGGCCATGGAAGGCCATTGATCACGAACACCTCTAAAGCTGGCGAGAGTGAGAGCACGTCCAGTCACCATTTCCAGAGTTACTCGTCTGTTACCAATCGCCCATAAAGACGCGTGTTACGGGGATCCATAAACGAAATAACACGGTCCCAGGGTTCAGTACATGTCTTTATGACAATTCACAAATACATGCCCGTAACAGGGGTAGAAAAGAAAAATAAAAGTAAAAGGAATGTTACATGGGTATCTGGATCTCATAAAATTTACAGCTCTTCTTCCTTTACTTCATTCCCAATGGGAAAAATGAAAATTGCACAGTAGCACAAGTAAAATCTCGCTTAGCCCTCCACTATAAACATAAAACACGTATCGATCAGCCTTCTACTATTATAAACATAAAATCGCGCAGGTCAGCCCTTGATAAGTAAAAACTATCGACCCGTAAAAATGTCCACACCAACCTTCCACCTTTTGCCCGTTCTCTGCCTCTCTCTCTCTCTCTCTCTCTCTCTCTCTCTCTCTCTCTCTCTCTCTCTCTCTCTGTCCGTCTTCACTTGGAGTTGCTTCGTCCGCCTCTTCTCTCTCCTCGACGTCTTCACTCTGCGTCGCTTCGTCTTCCGCTTCTCTCTTCTCCTCACTCAGCAGCTTCAAGGCAGACTCTTCACAGTAGCCAGCTTCTAGTCATACTGACGGCAGACTCACGCCTATTCAAGGCAGGCTCATCTCTCTTCTCTCATCGCTGTGGGCAGGCAGACGACAGAACGACCTCTCCCCTCTCATGACTGTAGGCAGACTGAATGCTAACCCTTTCCTTCGCTAACATAGCCATCGTCTCACGATTTACTCACGAACTCAGCACTATCCAAACCTCAGAACAAACACCGCTCAACACCCACGGGACAGAGCCCAAATTCCACTCACTCCAAAACCCTCACTGCAAAAACGCACGCAGTCCCCGGACCACCAAACAGCAAAAACCAAGCCCATCTCAAGTAAGATATCAGGGAAACAACTTTCCCCATTGCAACGCGGTGGGTCTATTCTTACCCCCAACCAACAGGGGGGTAGAGACAGATTACGACGTTGACGACGACGACGACGATGACGACGATGACGATGACGTCGATGACGATGACGATGACGACGACGACGATGATGATGATGATTGGGTTTTACGGCTTATCGGCCTTAGTGCGCTTTACAAGGTCATTGATCACGCAGTCCACTAACACTGGCTGGAAAAAGAGCAAGTCGAGTCAAGAATTCCCCAGTCACTCGCCTCTTACGAATCGCGTAGGGAGACGCGGTGGGTCTATGCTGACCCCCAACCCACAGGGAGACGCGGTGGGTCTATGCTGACCCCCAACCCACAGGGAGACGCGGTGGGTCTATGCTGACCCCCAACCCACAGGGAGACGCGGTGGGTCTATGCTGACCCCCAACCCACAGGAGGGTGAAGACAGAAGACAAGGCCGTCCACATTCATGCTTAGACGTGGAATTGATTCTTGGAAAAAGAGAATTACCAATTCATCACGATGATTTTGCAGAATATAAATTTCTTCATTAGCACCGTGAGGTTGATGTCTGCCTACGGTGGAGGAAGCCCTGCAGGTGTGAAAAATATCGAACAGCGTACACGCGGCGTTAATAATTCGTATAGTGTTTGATGTTCTAGACGAGCAGCGGTAAACACAACGGAATTTGTTCATGCTGAGAAAAGAATCTGCTTTAGAGACTCCACAGAGATTCACGCGAGATAGCGCGAATGAAAAAAGTCCTTGTTGACTGCACAGAACGGACGTGCCACCATTCTCGTGTCTCGTATCGTCATAGGAGGCGCTCATAGTGCATGCACAGTGACAACGCAGAATCACTGGCTGGCGAGTAATATATTATTCGAAAAAGACTTTGGATTCAAAACGACTTACTCCCTAGTGTGCCGATGATGTCATGTGGCAGGCGTGCACTAAATGAAGACAAGTTCGTTCGTAAGTGTGTGGGATCATGCACTTGCATTGTTGTGCAAGCACGCAGGGATATCCGCTTGGGACTCGCTGAGTTTGTGGCGAAAACATTGAATGTCGCTGATTATTTCACTTTTGTTTGTATCTGCAAATATTAAGAAAAAACATACATTTTATTTCGTTTTAATAAAAAGCAACCATAGTCCGTTTCGTTTTAATAAAAAGCAACCATAGTCCGTACTTACAAACAACTTTCACTTTCGAAACCGAGTACGACGTCACTCTTTCTGAAGGGAGAGTGGATAAGTACCCGTATCTCTGCGCTCTCAGAATGCGGGGTGCACAGCGGGAGGTGTTTGCAGTCAGCACAGTGGGTTTGCAGTCAGCACAGTGGGTTTGCAGTCAGCACAGTGGGTTTGCAGTCAGCACAGTGGGTTTGCAGTCAGCACAGTGGGTTTGCAGTCAGCACAGTGGGTTTGCAGTCAGCACAGTGGGTTTGCAGTCGCAGGAAATGGAGACCTACCCCTAAGGTCTAAAACTATATATAAAAATTGATAAAAAACAGACAAAATGTGAACCAACCTTCCCTGTCCTTTTCTTCTCTCTATATTTCACCCCGGGTGCTGCCTGTCAGGGTCGCCAACAGAGCTGCAGTACCTGTGTCTTGTCTTTGTCAGTGAGCAATCCACCCCGACTTCCACTTCCATTGCCCCAGGGCATACACTAGGGATCGATAATCACTGTTTTTGTTCCATCCATCCATTCATCCATCCATCCATCCATCCATCCATCCATCCATCCTTTAGTGTTTTAAGGGCTGAGTATAAGTCACACACACACATACTCTCTCTCCCCGTCCCCCTCTCTCTCCCCGTCCCCCTCTCTCTCCCCGTCCCCCTCTCTCTTCCTCCCCACCCCACCCCCTGTTTGCGAGTGTGCGCGCGTGTGTGCGCGTGCGTGTGTGTGTGTGTGTGTGTGTGTGTGTGTGTGTTTTGTCATTAATCGTCTGTGTGCTCAGATAAAAAATCCACATCATATACTTGTATCATAAAGAATTCCCCTGCATTTAAACATGTTTGAATTTTTTGCATAGGGTGGAGTGTTTAAGTCTGTACAACTAGTGAGTTTATTTTAAAAAAAATAATCGGACAAAGGTATAATCGAACACCAAGAAAAGTTTACCATCACTCAGAAGGATAGCTGCCCCACTTAATGCACGTTAATGTGATGCTTGTCGAAGAGAAGCTTCAAGAGAATTGCGAAATACTCATTGATGTCCAAAGCTATCGAGAGATAAAGTCGTGAGTGCACGCATTTCCGTAATACAATCTCATGGACCTGCTTAATGACGTCTCGCATTTTCCTGCCCGCCGCATTAAAACTTCGCCCTATTCTCCTCTCTTTACCGTGACCGGCCAAGAATTAGCTTTTGAGGTACTGCAGTTGCCGTTACTCCTACACAAAAGCCTACCCTACCCCTCTACAAGCATATCTAGTAGTAGTACTGTTGTAAATACACGGATACTGACGTACAAGTACCAGTTTTCTGGCGATATCCAAAAGGTATCTTTTCGTCTATCGTGTTTCTTCGTGTGCGGCTACGAAGAAGCAGCTGTGTGTATGTGTACCTGTCCATGTGTGCGTGCGAGTGAACGTCGGTACATGTGCGTGCGCGTGCGTGTGTGTGCGTGTGTATGTGTATGTGTATGCGTGTGCATGTGCATACGTGTGTATGTGTGTGCGTGTGTGTGTGCGCGCGCGCAGACGCGAGTACGTGTATATGCGTGGACGCGAGTGC
>JAWQFJ010029112.1:0-7500 GCA_034096865.1 Theodoxus fluviatilis | reverse complement strand
ACATTTCTATTCAGCTTAGGTCCTCTGGACAGACATAGGGATTAGGCATGGACAGCAAGCCGAGGTCTTGCAAGTTTTCACTGTTGCTGCCTCGTCAGAGAAAGGGATTTGCCGTGTCGGCTTGGTGTGGAAATAGCAAAGTACACATCAGCGTGCATCAGCTTCAGGGCTAACCTTTGTAAGTGGATGTAATGTTACAAGATTAAACTTAACCCTTACATACTTGGGGACAGGAGTTTAACCCCAACTCTTGAATTTCAAACCCACCCCCACCCCCATCTGCCTGCCTGCATGCCTGCATGCCACCCTCCTTCCTCTCTCTCTCTCTCTCTCTCTCTCTCTCTCTCTCTCTCTCTCTCTATCCACAAGAAAATGCTTCTTACATGAATTTCACTACCTTGCATTCACAAAGTCCATTGAAGGGACAAAGTCCACAGCATGAATGAGCAGGGTATACATATACTTGAATCTTCTTTTTTTCTGTCGTCGACGTAGGCTGTTGTCGTATTCCTCTATCTACAAAACGCGACAGGGTACCACTCTAACAACTTTTCATTTTTTCATCACCGAACTCCACCTCACTTCAACACCTCCATCCCACTTCAGTTCCTTTGCCACCATCGCCACTACTTTTGTCACGAAAGACACGCCTCTCAGCTAAAGGCCTTCGCACACGAGGCAACTCCACTCTGGCAACTCGATTGCTTGCCATACATTGCTTCGTGTGCGATGTCGGTTGAAAGCAACTGGCATTCCAAGCAACTTTCCACGCCACCAACATCTGAGTTGCTCGTGTTTAAACCTGTTCTAGTTTTGGGGGCAGTGGCGTGCCACTCTCTGTGAATCCACCAATCACCGAGCGACTTTAGAGCCTCGTTCTCGCGTTCTCGCGACTATTGCACATTTAATGGCGGACCTGTCTACGCTTTGCACAAAAAACGCTGTATTTGGAGATACTAGAAACCCATCCAAAGAAAGTGTAAGCTGTATGTTGAATGCATCAATAGGTCGTGAAAGCTCCTACATTTTAAAAGTGGAAATGCAGGTCAATGCACCTTCACGCCAAAGCATCACTGTTGACATTGTGTACAAAGCTAGTGTTGTCTGATGCCACGAATACGATACAATTAAATTGCATCTGTGTTATGAAAATACTGTTCAGATTAAATTGATTAATTAATTGAGGCCAAACCAGCTGCAACAATTCCTGAAAATGTTCATGGCTCATTCAAAGGAAAGTTCTTGTTGCCTTGAGATCCTCGTTGAGGAGCTCTTGTAGCAGACACGAGTAGGCACCATGCCTTGGTCGTTTTGTCAACCATTCACGAGACCAACACGATCTTTTTCACTTTTTACTTTGCTTAGATGACGAAGTACTGTCGCCATCGTCACTCTAAGTTTCAGTCATGCTAGGGCAAGCCTTCGGGGGAGAGATGCAGAGCGTCTTGAGTGCAAGCGCGGGAATTAATACGCTTCCATAAATACAGCGTGGCGAGAGGTGAAAGGTCACAGTGGAAGCGTGTGCGAGCTCAGTCTCCAGCATTGCCTGCCACATGACAAGCAACCGGCCGCAAGCAACGTGGTAAGAGACTTTGGTTGCCTCGTGTGCGAAGTCCTATACGTAGATGATTTAAAGTTCTTCCTACTGAATGCTATGCAAGTGGAACAATGCATCGCAATGAGAGAATGCAATGAACAGAAGTTTCCAGAGAAATGGAACAATTTTTACCAGCTTTTGACACATCAAATGTCAATCGTTTGAAAGAAGAATAGTGAAACATCGAGAATTGTTCATTATGCCCAATGCCCGATACTTTTAGTCTATCTTTCAATGTTGCATAACTTTGCAAAATTAATTTGCGCACTTGTCTACCAACACCTTAAAATATTATGCTTTGTTCGATTGTTCTGTTCGATTGTTTGATTGTGTGTTCTTCGTTTTTGCTATGCCTTTTCTGTAAGAGAAATTTGTTTTTAAACAAAATAAATACACAAACAAACAAACAAAACAAACAAACAAAACAAACAAACAAGCAAACCAAACACACAAACACCCCTCTACCTCCGTTTTCTGTTGTCATGCTTGTTCTTTGCATGGACAGATATGGTGGCGACACCCTCATCCGTCAACTCGCTAGGAGGCGCCACCATTGCAAATCAGAAAGAGGCTTGCAAGATGATCGTGTCACGCGATGGTCTCGCCTTGGCTTCGTTGCAACGAGAGCTCTGATTGGTCGCATGGCTGGTGGCTCGGGGTGCCATTTTTCATCTAAAAGGGGGCATGAATGCCACGCGCGGAGGGCAGGCAGGCGATACGCTATCGCCAAGCTGTTTTCGCGCCACGCAGACGAGTTACCATGCAGGGGAGGAGACGATGTTTTTCCTCTCCTAACGATGATTATGACCATGCCCTCGCGCGAGTGGTCTGTGGCTCCTCCAGAAGTGATCGGTTATGTTCATCTCTACGCCAGTTTAGCCCCTGCCCCTCTCCAGCTCTACCCCCATTGCATGCCCCCGTTCAACTTTTAACACGCAGTCTCCCCCCCCCCCCCCCACCAACCCCCTCCCCCTCCCCCGTTTTCTTCTACACCCCATCTTAATTGCCTGCATCTCGACCTTTTTAAACCTTCCTCCTACCTTGTTTCCTGTCATAAGTAATACATTATTGATCAATCTTTCATTTCATCCATCCTTCTCTTCATCTATCCATTAACATCAGTGGATGCATCCACCCAACCGTCCATCTACTTGTCCCTCTGTCCATCCTTTGCCAATCCATCCACCCATCCATCAATCCATCCATCCATCCACTCTTCTGTTCATTTCTTGCCAACTGTTCCAGTCAGCCGATCTCTCATCCATCTCATCCATCGCAACCATCTCTCTCTCAATTCAGTCTATGCCCACCCACCCACCCACCCATCTATTCATCCATCCATCCATCCACCGACCCACCCACCCATCCACCCATCCAACCACTCACCCACCCACCCATCCACTCACTCATCCACCCACTCATCCACCCATCCATCCACCCATCCATGCATCCATCCACCTATCCATCCATCCATCCACCCTCCCATCCACCCATCCATCCACCCACCCATCCACTCATCCACCCACCTACCCACCTTTCATCTATTATTTTTGCCCAGACCTTGCTAATATTTCACCTCTGACCTTGCCTCTGACCTCTGCAGGAGGTCACTATCCGTATGGCTTCTCTTCCGCCAAAGTCCGCCATGTTGTGGTTCCAGAATCTTCCTTATCTGCTAAAGGGTGAGAAGAGTTTTTCGCATCCGATGACGAATGGGAAGTCGGTGTGTTAGTGGTTGCCCTATATCTTTGCGTCGCGGGCAACACCACAGTTTGATTATAAGACGCCGCTCTCCGTCGCTCATGGGTTCACGGAATGTCAGACGGGAAAGAGACGTGGCATGGGAGATTTGATTTAGTGTGCATAATATAAATGAATAAATAAACAAACGAACGAACGAGCGAACAAATGAATGAATGAATGGATGAATGAATGAATGGAATAACGGACGAATGAATGGATGGATGAATGAATGAATGAATGGATGAATGAATGAATGGAACAACGGACGAATGAATGGATGGATGAATGAATGAATGAATGGACGAATGAAACAATGGATGAATGAATGGATGAATGGATGAATGAATGGATGAATGGATGAAGGGATGAATGAATGAATGAATGAATGGATGAATTAATGAATGAATGAATCATGAATGAATGAATTAATGGAGAAAGGAAGGAAGTATTGCGGTCTATCAGCCTTTGTACGCAGTGTAAAATCACTGACCACAAAAATCACCACAAGAGGTAAGAATACAAGCAAGTCAAATCTCAGCGACTTCCAGTTCTCAACGTTTTCTCCTCAGAAAGGAACGGCTACTTACGGCGCAGCTTTCGCCTGCGTTCCCGCAACCTTCTTCAGAGCGAATGCTGGTCAGGAGAGCGCTGGACTGGGCAAGGGCATCTCTCAATGTCCCTCGTTGTTGGCAGTTTACGAATCGCATAGGGAGACGCGGTGGGTCTATTCTTACCCACGATTCACAGAAGGATGAGGGAACTCGGAAAACTTTGCCATTGGACGGTCACTGCGCGTAGTTTTAGTTTTGTGTGTGTGTGTGTGTGTGTGTGTGGGGGGGGGGGGTGTATGTGTGTGTGTGTGTGTGTGTGTGTGTGTTTTAGTCGAATGCAATACTTTTTCAACAAAGAAACTATGCAATTGAGTACACGAGGGGAAATTATCATAAACCTCCCGTGCGAAATAAGACAAGAACGTATTCTCCTTGAAAAGAGCGAAGCTGCTGTGATTAGCTTAAGGTGTGAAAGCTACTTTCGCAAAGTTGTTTATGATTTCTCCTTTACAGTTCCGATGCCCAGTCCCTCTCGACCAAGTATGCCATCTCGTCAACATCTCTGCCTCATCTCAGCTCATCTGTTCCTCAAAATGCAAAGATGATCGCCTTGATGTCGTGAGCGACTTTTCGCTTTTCACAAGGGCCCTAACCTATTCACGTCCTAGAAAGTGGAAGCTGAAAAGAAGGGCTTTGTTCGTATCTTTCTTTATTTCCAATACATTTACAAACAGAACGAATAGGTAGTCCAAGCTGAGACAGGATTCATCATTCTGGAGTGTGCTTTTACAGTCTACATGGGTGTCAACCTTTCTCCTAGGTAGGGTAGGAAAGACCGATGAGAGTTGAGTATTTTGTCTGAAGATGCAAGTACAAGATTCATGTAGCAACGAACACCACATTCTCTCGCTGTGAAACCACTGCACGCATGTCTCAAACTACAAAACTAAAAGCTTCTCCTGCCTACACCATATTTCTTCCCCCCCCCCCCCCCCCCCCTTCGTCTCCCCCTCTTCATCTCGTCCTCTAACCCCCCGCCCCCTCTCTTTCTCTCTCTCCCCTCCCTCCCTTCCTCCTTCTCCCTCTCTCTTTCTCTCTATCTCCTCCCTCCCTTCCTCCTTCTCCCTCTCTCTTTCACTCCTCAGCATCCGCCCACTAGCCTGACTATCCCTGTCGATAACTTCAGTTTGTCAGATGTGTTTCCGCAAACGATAACATAATCTCAAGAGTTTTTCTATCTTCGAAAATAATAATCAAAGAACCACCGGGTATCTATCAAGCCTGTGCAAAAAAAAATTCCTCTTCATTAGTTCCAGTTTTCCTCGGTTAGAGTTACTCGTCTTGGTGTAGAACTTAAATTATTACCTCAGGGCTAATACCGCTTGTACTGATCGATGCGCATAGACAAGAGAATGAATGCATGAATGCGTGAGTGAGTGAGTGAGTGAGTGAGTGAGTGAGTGAGTGAGTGAGTGAGTGAGTGAGTGAGTGAGTGAGCGAGTGAGTGAGTGACTGACTGACTGACTGACTGACTGACTGACTGACTGACTGACTGAATGAATGAATGAAACAGTTTTACTGGCCCATCAGCCTTTGCATGCTATGTGAGGCCACTGACTACAAAAATCATGACAACTCGTTTGAGTATGAGCAAGGTAAGTGCCCAGTGAAGGACTCGCGTTGGGAGATGCGGTGGGTTTGTGGTTACCCCCAGCCCACGTGTGGTCACTTAGAGAAGAGAAAGCGTTCTGTCACAAATCAACATAAGCTATTGGCAATGACGCGAGACCTGTGATATGATAACACAGAAAAATAAAAAAAACATGTTAAGACAGAGGTAATGTCACACAGACGCGAAAAGAGAGGCAAGCGAAAAAGTAGACAGACTGGCAGTCAGGCAGATAACACATAGATATGTAGAGAGACATACAGACACAGAAACACAACGAATGCAAGCAAGACATCCCCGCCCCCCCCCAAATATATTTAAAAGAGGAAAGAAAAAGACAGTGGAAGGAAAGGGAAATATGCAAATACTGTGACACGGAGTACATAGGCAGAGATCGACATTACGGCATAGAGATGTGTGTGTGTGTGTGAGAGAGAGAGAGTAGAGAGAGAGACAGACAGAGAGGGATGAGAGACGGAGAGGGATGAGAGACGAGAGATGAGAGACAGAGAGAGAGTAGAGAGAAGAGGACAGAGGAGAGAGCACAGAGAGAGAGAGAGCCGAGGAGAAGCACACCAAAAGAGGAGGATCAGTGAGAAAGAAAGCCGATGAGAGAGACTAGAAGAGAGAAGAGAGAGAGAGAGATTGGGGGGGACCGCTGGGAAAGGGGAAGGACAAGCGAAGAGGGATAAAAGAGAGTGGAAGAGGTCTGGGTGGGAGGAGAGAAGGAGGAGAGAGACGATTCGAGGAGGAGTAGAGCGGAGAAGGGGGGGTAAGGAGAGAGAGAGAGAGACAGAGAGAGAGACAGAGAGAGAGAGAGCCAGAGAGAGATACACACAAAGAGAATGAGAGTGAGAAAGAAAGAAAGATGAGAGAGACGAGAAGACAGAAAGAGAGAGAGAACGATGAGAAAGAACAATGAGAGGGAGAACAAAGAGTGGAGAGAGTACGAGGGGAGAGAGAGAAGGAGAGAGAAGATCGAGAGAGAGAGAGACAGAGAGAGACAGAGAGAGAGACAGAGAGAGAGAGATTATTTGATTGATTCTTTATCTATCAAGGATGACATTTTAGGCATTTCTGAACATTTTACACACACACACACACAGAGAGAGAGAGAGAGAGAGAGAGAGAGAGAGAAAGAGAGAGGGAGAAAGAGAGGGAGAAAGAGAGGGAGAGACAGAGAGAGACGAGGGGAAATAAAACGAGGAGAAAGAGAGAGAGAGAGACGAGGAGAAATAGAACGAGGAGAAAGAGAGAGAGAGAGAGAGAGAGAGAGAGAGAGAGCGAGCGTGGGAGTGATACAGGGCAAGGACATAGACAGATAGGGGAGGGCTAACTTTGGAAACATCTTGCAGGACGATCCCATAGGGGAGACCACTTCCCATAGAAGGCCACCAGTCAGATAGCAGTGAAAGTTAGCCTCCACTCCAGTGACTGATGACCTGCCACCGCAGATGAAAGATAGCGATAACTCGCATCTCTTCCGGTCTTTCATCTTCCCATATCTCGTGAGGGACATTTGAAAATATACTTATATGTGGCCCATCAGTCGGATTCATTCTCCAGTCGCTGTAGTCCAGATGATGTTCCCTCCTCTCGGCATCTTCGGCTTAGAGAGAGAGAGAGAGAGAGAGAGAGAGAGAGAGAACGAACGAACGAACATTATTTTACAAGGGTAGTGTATTAGGCAGTAGTGTCGTTCGTTCATTTCACCCTTGGAGGTACAATATTCAATGTGGGTAATAGAGAGAGAGGAGAGAGAGAGAGAGAGAGAGAAGGGGGGGGGGGGGGGGGGGGGGGGGGGGAGGGGGGAGGAAGGGAGGAGAATGAGAGTAGAGGGTGGGTAGGTTGGAGATAGAGAAGGGTGGGAGATAGACAGGGTGGGGGAGAGGAGAGAGAGAAAATAGAGGAGGAGATGGAGGGAGGGAATGGGGGAGAGA
>JAWQFJ010029105.1:80000-95036 GCA_034096865.1 Theodoxus fluviatilis | reverse complement strand
CCCAGGCGTGTCTCCCCAGGCGTGTCTCCCCAGGCGTGTCTCCCCAGACTGTCTCCCTAGGCGTGTCTCCCCAGGCGTGTCTCCCCAGGCATGTCTCCCCAGACGTGTCTCCCCAGACATGTCTCCCCAGACATGTCTCCCCAGACGTGTCTCCCCAGACATGTCTCCCCAGGCGTGTCTCCCCAGGCGTGTCTCCCCAGGCGTGTCTCCCCAGGCGTGTCTCCCCAGGCGTGTCTCCCCAGACATGTCTCCCCAGGCGTGTCTCCCCAGACATGTCTCCCCAGGCGTGTCTCCCCAGACGTGTCTCCCCAGGCGTGTCTCCCCAGACCTGTCTCCCCAGGCGTGTCTCCCCAGACATGTCTCCCCAGGCGTGTCTCCCCAGGCGTGTCTCCCCAGCCTGTCTCCCCAGACATGTCTCCCCAGGCGTGTCTCCCCAGCGTGTCTCCCAGGCGTGTCTCCCCAGGCGTGTCTCCCCAGGCGTGTCTCCCCAGACATGTCTCCCCAGGCGTGTCTCCCCAGACATGTCTCCCCAGGCGTGTCTCCCCAGGCGTGTCTCCCCAGGCGTGTCTCCCCAGGCGTGTCTCCCCAGACATGTCTCCCCAGGCGTGTCTCCCCAGACATGTCTCCCCAGGCGTGTCTCCCCAGACGTGTCTCCCCAGGCGTGTCTCCCCAGGCGTGTCTCCCCAGGCGTGTCTCCCCAGGCGTGTCTCCCAGGCGTGTCTCCCCAGGCGTGTCTCCCCAGGCGTGTCTCCCCAGGCGTGTCTCCCCAGGCGTGTCTCCCCAGGCGTGTCTCCCCAGGCGTGTCTCCCCAGGCGTGTCTCCCAGGCGTGTCTCCCCAGGCGTGTCTCCCCAGACATGTCTCCCCAGGCGTGTCTCCCCAGGCGTGTCTCCCAGGCGTGTCTCCCCAGGCATGTCTCCCCAGGCGTGTCTCCCCAGGCGTGTCTCCCCAGGCGTGTCTCCCCAGACGTGTCTCCCCAGGCGTGTCTCCCAGACATGTCTCCCCAGGCGTGTCTCCCCAGGCGTGTCTCCCCAGGCGTGTCTCCCCAGGCGTGTCTCCCCAGGCGTGTCTCCCCAGACATGTCTCCCAGGCGTGTCTCCCCAGACATGTCTCCCCAGGCGTGTCTCCCCAGCCTTGTCTCCCCAGGCGTGTCTCCCCAGGCGTGTCTCCCCAGGCGTGTCTCCCCAGGCGTGTCTCCCCAGGCGTGTCTCCCCAGGCGTGTCTCCCCAGGCGTGTCTCCCCAGGCGTGTCTCCCAAGGCGTGTCTCCCCAGGCGTGTCTCCCCAGGCGTGTCTCCCCAGGCGTGTCTCCCCAGGCGTGTCTCCCTAGGCGTGTCTCCCTAGACATGTCTCCCTAGGCGTGTCTCCCCAGGCGTGTCTCCCCAGGCGTGTCTCCCCAGGCGTGTCTCCCCAGGCGTGTCTCCCCAGACATGTCTCCCTAGGCGTGTCTCCCCAGGCGTGTCTCCCCAGGCGTGTCTCCCCAGGCGTGTCTCCCCAGGCGTGTCTCCCTAGGCGTGTCTCCCTAGGCATGTCTCCCCAGGCGTGTCTCCCTAGGCGTGTCTCCCCAGGCGTGTCTCCCCAGGCGTGTCTCCCTAGGCGTGTCTCCCTAGACATGTCTCCCCAGGCGTGTCTCCCCAGGCGTGTCTCCCCAGGCGTGTCTCCCCAGGCGTGTCTCCCCAGGCGTGTCTCCCCAGGCGTGTCTCCCCAGGCGTGTCTCCCCAGGCGTGTCTCCCCAGGCGTGTCTCCCCAGGCATGTCTCCCCAGGCGTGTCTCCCTAGACATGTCTCCCCAGGCGTGTCTCCCCAGGCGTGTCTCCCTAGACATGTCTCCCCAGGCGTGTCTCCCCAGACATGTCTCCCCAGGCGTGTCTCCCCAGGCGTGTCTCCCTAGGCGTGTCTCCCCAGGCGTGTCTCCCTAGACATGTCTCCCTAGGCGTGTCTCCCTAGACATGTCTCCCCAGGCGTGTCTCCCTAGACATGTCTCCCCAGGCGTGTCTCCCCAGACATGTCTCCCCAGGCGTGTCTCCCCAGGCGTGTCTCCCCAGGCGTGTCTCCCCAGGCGTGTCTCCCCAGGCGTGTCTCCCCAGGCGTGTCTCCCTAGACATGTCTCCCCAGGCGTGTCTCCCCAGGCGTGTCTCCCCAGGCGTGTCTCCCCAGGCGTGTCTCCCCAGGCGTGTCTCCCCAGACATGTCTCCCCAGGCGTGTCTCCCCAGACATGTCTCCCCAGGCGTGTCTCCCCAGGCGTGTCTCCCCAGGCGTGTCTCCCCAGACATGTCTCCCCAGGCGTGTCTCCCCAGACATGTCTCCCCAGGCGTGTCTCCCCAGACATGTCTCCCCAGGCGTGTCTCCCCAGACATGTCTCCCCAGGCGTGTCTCCCCAGGCGTGTCTCCCAGGCGTGTCTCCCCAGACATGTCTCCCCAGACATGTCTCCCCAGGCGTGTCTCCCCAGGCGTGTCTCCCCAGGCGTGTCTCCCCAGACATGTCTCCCCAGGCGTGTCTCCCCAGACATGTCTCCCCAGGCGTGTCTCCCCAGACATGTCTCCCCAGGCGTGTCTCCCCAGGCGTGTCTCCCTAGACGTGTCTCCCCAGGCGTGTCTCCCCAGACATGTCTCCCCAGGCGTGTCTCCCCAGACATGTCTCCCCAGGCGTGTCTCCCCAGACATGTCTCCCCAGGCGTGTCTCCCCAGGCGTGTCTCCCCAGACATGTCTCCCCAGGCGTGTCTCCCCAGGCGTGTCTCCCCAGACATGTCTCCCCAGGCGTGTCTCCCCAGGCGTGTCTCCCCAGGCGTGTCTCCCCAGGCATGTCTCCCCAGGCGTGTCTCCCAGGCATGTCTCCCCAGGCGTGTCTCCCAGACATGTCTCCCCAGGCGTGTCTCCCCAGGCGTGTCTCCCAGACATGTCTCCCCAGGCGTGTCTCCCCAGGCGTGTCTCCCCAGGCGTGTCTCCCCAGGCGTGTCTCCCCAGGCGTGTCTCCCCAGGCGTGTCTCCCCAGGCGTGTCTCCCCAGACATGTCTCCCCAGGCGTGTCTCCCCAGGCGTGTCTCCCCAGGCGTGTCTCCCCAGGCGTGTCTCCCCAGACATGTCTCCCCAGGCGTGTCTCCCCAGGCGTGTCTCCCAAGGCGTGTCTCCCAGACATGTCTCCCCAGGCGTGTCTCCCCAGGCGTGTCTCCCCAGGCGTGTCTCCCCAGGCGTGTCTCCCCAGGCGTGTCTCCCCAGGCGTGTCTCCCCAGGCGTGTCTCCCCAGGCGTGTCTCCCCAGGCGTGTCTCCCCAGGCGTGTCTCCCCAGGCGTGTCTCCCCAGGCGTGTCTCCCCAGGCGTGTCTCCCCAGGCGTGTCTCCCCAGACATGTCTCCCCAGGCGTGTCTCCCCAGGCGTGTCTCCCCAGGCGTGTCTCCCAAGACATGTCTCCCCAGGCGTGTCTCCCCAGGCGTGTCTCCCCAGGCGTGTCTCCCCAGGCGTGTCTCCCCAGGCGTGTCTCCCCAGGCGTGTCTCCCCAGGCGTGTCTCCCCAGACATGTCTCCCCAGGCGTGTCTCCCCAGGCGTGTCTCCCCAGGCGTGTCTCCCCAGGCGTGTCTCCCCAGGCGTGTCTCCCCAGGCGTGTCTCCCAGACATGTCTCCCCAGGCGTGTCTCCCCAGACATGTCTCCCCAGGCGTGTCTCCCCAGGCGTGTCTCCCCAGGCGTGTCTCCCCAGGCGTGTCTCCCCAGACATGTCTCCCCAGGCGTGTCTCCCCAGGCGTGTCTCCCCAGGCGTGTCTCCCCAGGCGTGTCTCCCCAGGCGTGTCTCCCCAGGCGTGTCTCCCTAGACATGTCTCCCAGGCGTGTCTCCCCAGGCGTGTCTCCCCAGGCGTGTCTCCCAGACATGTCTCCCCAGGCGTGTCTCCCCAGACATGTCTCCCTAGACATGTCTCCCCAGGCGTGTCTCCCCAGGCGTGTCTCCCCAGACATGTCTCCCCAGACATGTCTCCCCAGGCGTGTCTCCCCAGGCGTGTCTCCCCAGGCGTGTCTCCCCAGGCGTGTCTCCCCAGGCGTGTCTCCCCAGGCGTGTCTCCCCAGGCGTGTCTCCCAGACATGTCTCCCTAGGCGTGTCTCCCCAGGCGTGTCTCCCCAGGCGTGTCTCCCTAGACATGTCTCCCCAGGCGTGTCTCCCCAGGCGTGTCTCCCTAGACATGTCTCCCCAGGCGTGTCTCCCCAGACATGTCTCCCCAGGCGTGTCTCCCCAGGCGTGTCTCCCCAGACATGTCTCCCCAGGCGTGTCTCCCCAGACATGTCTCCCCAGGCGTGTCTCCCCAGACATGTCTCCCCAGGCGTGTCTCCCCAGACATGTCTCCCCAGGCGTGTCTCCCAAGTCTCCCCAGGCGTGTCTCCCTAGACATGTCTCCCCAGGCGTGTCTCCCCAGACATGTCTCCCCAGGCGTGTCTCCCCAGACATGTCTCCCCAGGCGTGTCTCCCCAGGCGTGTCTCCCCAGGCGTGTCTCCCCAGGCGTGTCTCCCCAGACATGTCTCCCCAGGCGTGTCTCCCCAGGCGTGTCTCCCCAGGCGTGTCTCCCCAGGCGTGTCTCCCCAGGCGTGTCTCCCCAGGCGTGTCTCCCCAGACATGTCTCCCCAGGCGTGTCTCCCCAGGCGTGTCTCCCCAGGCGTGTCTCCCCAGACATGTCTCCCCAGGCGTGTCTCCCCAGGCGTGTCTCCCCAGGCGTGTCTCCCAGACGTGTCTCCCCAGGCGTGTCTCCCCAGGCGTGTCTCCCCAGGCGTGTCTCCCCAGACATGTCTCCCCAGGCGTGTCTCCCCAGGCGTGTCTCCCCAGGCGTGTCTCCCCAGACATGTCTCCCCAGGCGTGTCTCCCCAGGCGTGTCTCCCCAGGCGTGTCTCCCCAGACATGTCTCCCCAGGCGTGTCTCCCCAGGCGTGTCTCCCCAGGCGTGTCTCCCCAGGCGTGTCTCCCCAGACGTGTCTCCCCAGGCGTGTCTCCCCAGGCGTGTCTCCCCAGACATGTCTCCCCAGGCGTGTCTCCCCAGGCGTGTCTCCCCAGACGTGTCTCCCCAGGCGTGTCTCCCCAGACATGTCTCCCCAGGCGTGTCTCCCCAGGCGTGTCTCCCCAGGCGTGTCTCCCCAGGCGTGTCTCCCCAGACATGTCTCCCCAGGCGTGTCTCCCCAGGCGTGTCTCCCCAGGCGTGTCTCCCCAGGCGTGTCTCCCCAGACATGTCTCCCCAGGCGTGTCTCCCCAGGCGTGTCTCCCCAGACATGTCTCCCCAGGCGTGTCTCCCCAGACATGTCTCCCCAGGCGTGTCTCCCCAGGCGTGTCTCCCCAGGCGTGTCTCCCCAGGCGTGTCTCCCCAGGCGTGTCTCCCCAGACATGTCTCCCCAGACATGTCTCCCCAGGCGTGTCTCCCCAGACATGTCTCCCCAGACATGTCTCCCCAGGCGTGTCTCCCCAGACATGTCTCCCCAGGCGTGTCTCCCCAGGCGTGTCTCCCCAGACGTGTCTCCCCAGGCGTGTCTCCCCAGGCGTGTCTCCCCAGACATGTCTCCCCAGGCGTGTCTCCCCAGGCGTGTCTCCCCAGGCGTGTCTCCCCAGGCGTGTCTCCCCAGACATGTCTCCCCAGGCGTGTCTCCCCAGGCGTGTCTCCCCAGACATGTCTCCCCAGGCGTGTCTCCCCAGACATGTCTCCCCAGGCGTGTCTCCCAGGCGTGTCTCCCCAGGCGTGTCTCCCCAGGCATGTCTCCCCAGGCGTGTCTCCCCAGGCGTGTCTCCCCAGGCGTGTCTCCCCAGACATGTCTCCCCAGGCGTGTCTCCCCAGGCGTGTCTCCCAGGCGTGTCTCCCCAGACATGTCTCCCCAGGCGTGTCTCCCCAGGCGTGTCTCCCCAGGCGTGTCTCCCCAGGCGTGTCTCCCCAGGCGTGTCTCCCCAGACATGTCTCCCCAGGCGTGTCTCCCCAGGCGTGTCTCCCCAGGCGTGTCTCCCCAGGCGTGTCTCCCCAGACATGTCTCCCCAGGCGTGTCTCCCCAGACGTGTCTCCCCAGGCGTGTCTCCCCAGACATGTCTCCCCAGGCGTGTCTCCCCAGACATGTCTCCCCAGGCGTGTCTCCCCAGGCGTGTCTCCCCACGGCGTGTCTCCCCAGGCGTGTCTCCCCAGACATGTCTCCCCAGGCGTGTCTCCCCAGGCGTGTCTCCCCAGGCGTGTCTCCCAGGCGTGTCTCCCCAGACATGTCTCCCCAGGCGTGTCTCCCCAGACATGTCTCCCCAGGCGTGTCTCCCCAGGCGTGTCTCCCCAGGCGTGTCTCCCCAGGCGTGTCTCCCCAGACATGTCTCCCCAGGCGTGTCTCCCCAGACATGTCTCCCCAGGCGTGTCTCCCCAGGCGTGTCTCCCCAGGCGTGTCTCCCCAGGCGTGTCTCCCCAGGCGTGTCTCCCCAGACGTGTCTCCCAGGCGTGTCTCCCCAGGCGTGTCTCCCCAGGCGTGTCTCCCCAGGCGTGTCTCCCCAGGCGTGTCTCCCCAGGCGTGTCTCCCCAGACATGTCTCCCCAGGCGTGTCTCCCCAGGCGTGTCTCCCCAGGCGTGTCTCCCCAGACATGTCTCCCCAGGCGTGTCTCCCCAGGCGTGTCTCCCCAGGCGTGTCTCCCCAGGCGTGTCTCCCCAGGCGTGTCTCCCCAGGCGTGTCTCCCCAGGCGTGTCTCCCCAGGCGTGTCTCCCCAGGCGTGTCTCCCCAGACATGTCTCCCCAGGCGTGTCTCCCCAGGCGTGTCTCCCCAGGCGTGTCTCCCCAGACATGTCTCCCCAGGCGTGTCTCCCCAGACATGTCTCCCAGGCGTGTCTCCCCAGGCGTGTCTCCCCAGGCGTGTCTCCCCAGGCGTGTCTCCCCAGGCGTGTCTCCCCAGGCGTGTCTCCCAAGACATGTCTCCCCAGGCGTGTCTCCCCAGGCGTGTCTCCCCAGGCGTGTCTCCCCAGGCGTGTCTCCCCAGGCGTGTCTCCCAAGACATGTCTCCCCAGGCGTGTCTCCCAGGCGTGTCTCCCCAGGCGTGTCTCCCCAGGCGTGTCTCCCCAGGCGTGTCTCCCCAGACGTGTCTCCCCAGGCGTGTCTCCCCAGGCGTGTCTCCCCAGGCGTGTCTCCCCAGGCGTGTCTCCCCAGGCGTGTCTCCCAGACATGTCTCCCCAGGCGTGTCTCCCCAGGCGTGTCTCCCCAGACATGTCTCCCCAGGCGTGTCTCCCCAGGCGTGTCTCCCCAGACATGTCTCCCCAGGCGTGTCTCCCCAGGCGTGTCTCCCAGACATGTCACCCAGCGTGTCTCCCCAGGCGTGTCTCCCCAGGCGTGTCTCCCCAGACATGTCTCCCCAGGCGTGTCTCCCCAGACATGTCTCCCCAGGCGTGTCTCCCCAGGCGTGTCTCCCCAGGCGTGTCTCCCCAGACATGTCTCCCCAGGCGTGTCTCCCCAGACATGTCTCCCCAGGCGTGTCTCCCCAGACGTGTCTCCCCAGGCGTGTCTCCCCAGGCGTGTCTCCCAAGGCGTGTCTCCCCAGGCGTGTCTCCCCAGGCGTGTCTCCCCAGACATGTCTCCCCAGGCGTGTCTCCCCAGGCGTGTCTCCCCAGGCGTGTCTCCCCAGGCGTGTCTCCCCAGGCGTGTCTCCCCAGGCGTGTCTCCCCAGACGTGTCTCCCCAGGCGTGTCTCCCCAGACATGTCTCCCCAGGCGTGTCTCCCCAGACATGTCTCCCCAGGCGTGTCTCCCCAGGCGTGTCTCCCCAGGCGTGTCTCCCCAGGCGTGTCTCCCCAGACATGTCTCCCCAGGCGTGTCTCCCCAGACATGTCTCCCCAGGCGTGTCTCCCCAGACATGTCTCCCCAGGCGTGTCTCCCCAGACATGTCTCCCCAGGCGTGTCTCCCCAGACATGTCTCCCCAGGCGTGTCTCCCCAGACATGTCTCCCCAGGCGTGTCTCCCCAGGCGTGTCTCCCCAGGCGTGTCTCCCCAGACATGTCTCCCCAGGCGTGTCTCCCCAGACGTGTCTCCCCAGGCGTGTCTCCCCAGACATGTCTCCCCAGGCGTGTCTCCCCAGACATGTCTCCCCAGGCGTGTCTCCCCAGGCGTGTCTCCCCAGGCGTGTCTCCCCAGGCGTGTCTCCCCAGACATGTCTCCCCAGGCGTGTCTCCCCAGACATGTCTCCCCAGGCGTGTCTCCCCAGGCGTGTCTCCCCAGGCGTGTCTCCCCAGACATGTCTCCCCAGGCGTGTCTCCCCAGGCATGTCTCCCCAGGCGTGTCTCCCCAGACATGTCTCCCCAGGCGTGTCTCCCCAGGCGTGTCTCCCCAGGCGTGTCTCCCCAGGCGTGTCTCCCCAGGCGTGTCTCCCCAGACATGTCTCCCCAGGCGTGTCTCCCCAGGCGTGTCTCCCCAGGCGTGTCTCCCCAGGCGTGTCTCCCCAGACATGTCTCCCCAGGCGTGTCTCCCCAGGCGTGTCTCCCCAGACATGTCTCCCCAGGCGTGTCTCCCCAGGCGTGTCTCCCCAGGCGTGTCTCCCTAGACGTGTCTCCCCAGGCGTGTCTCCCCAGGCGTGTCTCCCCAGACATGTCTCCCCAGGCGTGTCTCCCCAGACATGTCTCCCCAGGCGTGTCTCCCCAGGCGTGTTCTCCCCAGGCGTGTCTCCCCAGACGTGTCTCCCCAGGCGTGTCTCCCCAGGCGTGTCTCCCCAGACATGTCTCCCCAGGCGTGTCTCCCCAGGCGTGTCTCCCCAGGCGTGTCTCCCCAGGCGTGTCTCCCCAGACATGTCTCCCCAGGCGTGTCTCCCCAGGCGTGTCTCCCCAGGCGTGTCTCCCCAGGCGTGTCTCCCCAGGCGTGTCTCCCCAGGCGTGTCTCCCCAGACATGTCTCCCCAGGCGTGTCTCCCCAGGCGTGTCTCCCAAGGCGTGTCTCCCCAGGCGTGTCTCCCCAGGCGTGTCTCCCCAGGCGTGTCTCCCCAGGCGTGTCTCCCCAGGCGTGTCTCCCCAGACATGTCTCCCCAGGCGTGTCTCCCCAGGCGTGTCTCCCCAGGCGTGTCTCCCCAGGCGTGTCTCCCCAGGCGTGTCTCCCCAGGCGTGTCTCCCCAGGCGTGTCTCCCCAGGCGTGTCTCCCCAGGCGTGTCTCCCCAGGCGTGTCTCCCCAGGCGTGTCTCCCCAGGCGTGTCTCCCAGGCGTGTCTCCCCAGGCGTGTCTCCCCAGACATGTCTCCCCAGGCGTGTCTCCCCAGACATGTCTCCCAGGCGTGTCTCCCCAGGCGTGTCTCCCCAGGCGTGTCTCCCCAGGCGTGTCTCCCCAGACATGTCTCCCCAGGCGTGTCTCCCCAGGCGTGTCTCCCCAGGCGTGTCTCCCAGGCGTGTCTCCCCAGGCGTGTCTCCCCAGGCGTGTCTCCCCAGACATGTCTCCCCAGGCGTGTCTCCCCAGACATGTCTCCCCAGGCGTGTCTCCCCAGACATGTCTCCCCAGGCGTGTCTCCCCAGGCGTGTCTCCCCAGGCGTGTCTCCCAAGGCATGTCTCCCCAGGCGTGTCTCCCCAGGCATGTCTCCCAAGGCGTGTCTCCCCAGACATGTCTTCCCAGGCGTGTCTCCCCAGGCGTGTCTCCCCAGGCGTGTCTCCCCAGGCGTGTCTCCCAAGGCGTGTCTCCCCAGACATGTCTCCCCAGGCGTGTCTCCCCAGGCGTGTCTCCCCAGGCGTGTCTCCCCAGGCGTGTCTCCCCAGGCGTGTCTCCCCAGACATGTCTCCCCAGGCGTGTCTCCCCAGGCGTGTCTCCCCAGGCGTGTCTCCCCAGACGTGTCTCCCCAGGCGTGTCTCCCCAGGCGTGTCTCCCCAGACGTGTCTCCCCAGGCGTGTCTCCCCAGGCGTGTCTCCCCAGGCGTGTCTCCCCAGGCGTGTCTCCCCAGGCGTGTCTCCCCAGGCGTGTCTCCCCAGGCGTGTCTCCCCAGGCGTGTCTCCCCAGACATGTCTCCCCAGGCGTGTCTCCCCAGGCGTGTCTCCCCAGGCGTGTCTCCCAAGACATGTCTCCCAGGCGTGTCTCCCCAGGCGTGTCTCCCCAGGCGTGTCTCCCCAGGCGTGTCTCCCAAGGCGTGTCTCCCCAGGCGTGTCTCCCCAGGCGTGTCTCCCACGGCGTGTCTCCCAAGGCGTGTCTCCCCAGGCGTGTCTCCCAAGGCGTGTCTCCCAAGGCGTGTCTCCCAGACATGTCTCCCCAGGCGTGTCTCCCCAGGCGTGTCTCCCCAGGCGTGTCTCCCCAGGCGTGTCTCCCCAGACATGTCTCCCAAGGCGTGTCTCCCCAGGCGTGTCTCCCCAGGCGTGTCTCCCCAGGCGTGTCTCCCTAGACATGTCTCCCCAGGCGTGTCTCCCAAGACATGTCTCCCCAGGCGTGTCTCCCTAGACATGTCTCCCCAGGCGTGTCTCCCCAGGCGTGTCTCCCTAGACATGTCTCCCCAGGCGTGTCTCCCCAGGCATGTCTCCCCAGGCGTGTCTCCCCAGGCGTGTCTCCCCAGGCGTGTCTCCCCAGACATGTCTCCCCAGGCGTGTCTCCCCAGGCGTGTCTCCCTAGACATGTCTCCCCAGGCGTGTCTCCCCAGGCGTGTCTCCCCAGGCGTGTCTCCCCAGGCGTGTCTCCCCAGACATGTCTCCCCAGGCGTGTCTCCCCAGACATGTCTCCCTAGGCGTGTCTCCCCAGGCGTGTCTCCCCAGGCGTGTCTCCCTAGACATGTCTCCCCAGGCGTGTCTCCCCAGGCGTGTCTCCCCAGGCGTGTCTCCCCAGGCGTGTCTCCCCAGGCGTGTCTCCCCAGGCGTGTCTCCCCAGGCGTGTCTCCCTAGACATGTCTCCCCAGGCGTGTCTCCCCAGGCGTGTCTCCCCAGGCGTGTCTCCCCAGGCGTGTCTCCCCAGGCGTGTCTCCCCAGGCGTGTCTCCCCAGGCGTGTCTCCCCAGGCGTGTCTCCCCAGGCGTGTCTCCCCAGGCGTGTCTCCCCAGGCGTGTCTCCCAAGACATGTCTCCCCAGGCGTGTCTCCCCAGGCGTGTCTCCCCAGGCGTGTCTCCCCAGGCGTGTCTCCCCAGGCGTGTCTCCCCAGGCGTGTCTCCCTAGACATGTCTCCCTAGGCGTGTCTCCCAGGCGTGTCTCCCCAGGCGTGTCTCCCCAGACATGTCTCCCCAGGCGTGTCTCCCCAGACATGTCTCCCTAGGCGTGTCTCCCCAGGCGTGTCTCCCTAGGCGTGTCTCCCCAGGCGTGTCTCCCCAGGCGTGTCTCCCCAGACGTGTCTCCCCAGGCGTGTCTCCCCAGGCGTGTCTCCCCAGGCGTGTCTCCCCAGACATGTCTCCCCAGGCGTGTCTCCCCAGGCGTGTCTCCCCAGGCGTGTCTCCCCAGGCGTGTCTCCCTAGACATGTCTCCCCAGGCGTGTCTCCCCAGACATGTCTCCCCAGGCGTGTCTCCCCAGACATGTCTCCCCAGGCGTGTCTCCCCAGACATGTCTCCCCAGGCGTGTCTCCCCAGGCGTGTCTCCCCAGACATGTCTCCCCAGGCGTGTCTCCCCAGGCGTGTCTCCCCAGGCGTGTCTCCCCAGACATGTCTCCCCAGGCGTGTCTCCCCAGACATGTCTCCCAGGCGTGTCTCCCCAGGCGTGTCTCCCACGGCGTGTCTCCCCAGGCGGGTCTCCCAGACATGTCTCCCCAGGCGTGTCTCCCCAGACATGTCTCCCCAGGCGTGTCTCCCCAGGCGTGTCTCCCCAGGCGTGTCTCCCCAGGCGTGTCTCCCAAGGCGTGTCTCCCAGGCGTGTCTCCCCAGGCGTGTCTCCCCAGGCGTGTCTCCCCAGGCGTGTCTCCCCAGGCGTGTCTCCCCAGGCGTGTCTCCCCAGGCGTGTCTCCCCAGGCGTGTCTCCCCAGACATGTCTCCCCAGGCGTGTCTCCCCAGGCGTGTCTCCCCAGGCGTGTCTCCCCAGACGTGTCTCCCCAGGCGTGTCTCCCCAGACATGTCTCCCAGGCGTGTCTCCCCAGGCGTGTCTCCCAGGCGTGTCTCCCCAGGCGTGTCTCCCAGGCGTGTCTCCCCAGGCGTGTCTCCCCAGGCGTGTCTCCCCAGGCGTGTCTCCCCAGACATGTCTCCCCAGGCGTGTCTCCCCAGGCGTGTCTCCCCAGGCGTGTCTCCCCAGACATGTCTCCCCAGGCGTGTCTCCCCAGGCGTGTCTCCCCAGGCGTGTCTCCCCAGGCGTGTCTCCCAAGGCGTGTCTCCCCAGGCATGTCTCCCCAGGCGTGTCTCCCCAGGCATGTCTCCCCAGGCGTGTCTCCCCAGGCGTGTCTCCCCAGGCGTGTCTCCCCAGGCGTGTCTCCCAAGGCGTGTCTCCCCAGGCGTGTCTCCCCAGGCGTGTCTCCCCAGGCGTGTCTCCCCAGGCGTGTCTCCCCAGGCATGTCTCCCCAGGCGTGTCTCCCCAGGCGTGTCTCCCCAGGCGTGTCTCCCCAGACATGTCTCCCCAGGCGTGTCTCCCCAGGCGTGTCTCCCCAGGCGTGTCTCCCCAGGCGTGTCTCCCCAGGCGTGTCTCCCCAGGCGTGTCTCCCTAGGCGTGTCTCCCCAGGCGTGTCTCCCTAGACATGTCTCCCCAGGCGTGTCTCCCCAGGCGTGTCTCCCCAGGCGTGTCTCCCCAGGCGTGTCTCCCCAGGCGTGTCTCCCCAGGCGTGTCTCCCCAGGCGTGTCTCCCCAGGCGTGTCTCCCCAGGCGTGTCTCCCCAGGCGTGTCTCCCTAGACATGTCTCCCTAGGCGTGTCTCCCCAGGCGTGTCTCCCCAGGCGTGTCTCCCTAGACATGTCTCCCCAGGCGTGTCTCCCCAGACATGTCTCCCTAGACATGTCTCCCCAGGCGTGTCTCCCTAGGCGTGTCTCCCCAGACATGTCTCCCTAGACATGTCTCCCCAGGCGTGTCTCCCCAGGCGTGTCTCCCCAGGCGTGTCTCCCTAGGCGTGTCTCCCCAGGCGTGTCTCCCCAGGCGTGTCTCCCCAGGCGTGTCTCCCTAGACATGTCTCCCCAGGCGTGTCTCCCCAGGCGTGTCTCCCCAGGCGTGTCTCCCTAGACATGTCTCCCCAGGCGTGTCTCCCCAGACATGTCTCCCTAGACATGTCTCCCCAGGCGTGTCTCCCCAGACATGTCTCCCCAGGCGTGTCTCCCCAGACATGTCTCCCTAGGCGTGTCTCCCCAGGCGTGTCTCCCCAGGCGTGTCTCCCCAGACATGTCTCCCCAGGCGTGTCTCCCCAGGCGTGTCTCCCCAGGCGTGTCTCCCCAGACATGTCTCCCCAGGCGTGTCTCCCCAGACATGTCTCCCTAGACATGTCTCCCCAGGCGTGTCTCCCCAGACATGTCTCCCCAGGCGTGTCTCCCCAGACATGTCTCCCTAGACATGTCTCCCCAGGCGTGTCTCCCTAGGCGTGTCTCCCCAGACATGTCTCCCTAGACATGTCTCCCCAGACATGTCTCCCTAGGCGTGTCTCCCCAGACATGTCTCCCTAGACATGTCTCCCCAGGCGTGTCTCCCCAGACATGTCTCCCCAGGCGTGTCTCCCCAGACATGTCTCCCTAGACATGTCTCCCCAGGCGTGTCTCCCTAGACGTGTCTCCCCAGGCGTGTCTCCCTAGACATGTCTCCCCAGGCGTGCTGCTATTTTTATTTTTTTTTTTTAGTTTTTTAATTTTCTACTTATGATGTATATATACGTCCCCCTTCACCTTTTTCCCTTTATTGAAGGGTGGAGTGATTCCCTCCCTTCTCGCTGTCTCATCCTTTTTTGTTCGTTTACTTTTTTTTTATTTTTTGTTCTTATCTTTTTCTCTTTAATTTTTTCTTTCTTTGCTCTTTTGGTGTCTTGTATTTGCTCCTTATTTGTATTTTTTCGCTCTCTTCCTTTCGTTTTTTTTGTTTTGCCTTTTCGGCGTCCTCTTCGTTTATTATTTTTTTGCAGTCCTTTTTCTTATATGTTTTTTTTCTTTTTTTTTTACTTTTGGTTTTCTTTTTTACGCTTTTTAATTTATTTTTACCTCATTTATTTTTCCAGCCTTTTTACTTTTGCTTTATTTTAATCTTTCTTATTCATTTCTTGTTCTTCTCTTTTTTGTTGAGTTCCTGCTGGTATCTCCTTCTAACTCCGCTTATTTTCTCTTATTTTCTCTTTTTTTTCTTTTTTTTCTCTTTCTTTTCTCTGTTTTTGAAACCCTTTGTCGTTCTATATCTTTCCTTTTTTCGGTACTTTTCTTCATTTACTTTTCTTTTGTGCCTCTGTTGCAGTCCCGTTTCTCATATTTTCTTTTTTTTTTTTTTCTATTTTTGTTTGTGTTCAGGGTATTGTTATTTTCAGTTTATTTGTGGTGAATACTCTACTTCTTTCTTTATTTATTTTCCCTTGTTCCTTAGCATACTATCGCTTACTCTTTCACTTTCCTTTTTATTTTTTTTATTTTGTTTTGTATTTACTTTTCTCGATATTGTCCTCTACCTTTACACACAAGCACATGTGCATGCCATCGCCTGTGTGCCATGTGTCTCTCCTTTACACACAAGCACACGTGCATTCTGTCTCCTGTGTGCCCTGTGTCTCTCCTTTACACACAAGCACATGTGCATGCCGTCTCCTGTGTCTCTCCTTTACACACAAGCACACGTGCATTCTGTCTCCTGTGTGCCCTGTGTCTCTCCTTTACACACAAGCACACGTGCATTCTGTCTCCTGTGTGCCCTGTGTCTCTCCTTTACACACAAGCACATGTGCATGCCGTCTCCTGTGTCTCTCCTTTACACACAAGCACACGTGCATTCTGTCTCCTGTGTGCCCTGTGTCTCTCCTTTACACACAAGCACACGTGCATTCTGTCTCCTGTGTGCCCTGTGTCTCTCCTTTACACACAAGCACATGTGCATGCCATCTCCTGTGTGCCCTGTGTCTCTCCTTTACACACAAGCACATGTGCATGCCATCTCCTGTGTGCCCTGTGTCTCTCCTTTACACACAAGCACATGTGCATGCCATCTCCTGTGTCTCTCCTTTACACACAAGCACATGTGCATGCCATCTCCTGTGTCTCTCCTTTACACACA
>JAWQFJ010029105.1:67500-75000 GCA_034096865.1 Theodoxus fluviatilis | reverse complement strand
TATCCTTCCCCTTATGAGATCATGTTGTGCTTTACTTTTTTCATTGCAAACACGAATAATGGACGTGTATGACACATCACAAGTGGTGGCACTGCTACAGAAGTGTTGTATACATGTATGCACCAAGCCTTGCTGTACACTGCACTGTTGCACCCGACTGGAGAGATAGGCCAAGTTAGTACGTGCACTCCTATTTTCTCCATTGCAAAGGTTTTGGACAGAAAAGAATATCTGCTAAAAGCTCCTGTGATTTCTCTCCTCTTCCTTCCATGTCTACATGCTGACCATGTGACTCAACATAGGCAGCCTGTGATGATGAGTCAGAGGTTAGGGTGTGATGATGAGTCAGAGGTTAGGGGCCAGTGTCAGACTACAATCTATGACAAGAAGAGAAGGGTGACCAATGGAGTCTGGCCAAGTTGCAGGGAAAGCTTTCGGAGAATTAACTCCTTCTTCAGGCCTGGTCTGAGATGAAAGTCAAGCTTCTTCCCATGTGGGTCTAGGTGCCTAGCTGCCTCCAGACTTGTCATGGAAAAGTTGTATAGGTGACGGCTGATGCCAGGGATGTGGTGTTTACAGCCAGGATAGAAATGCATTCTCCTTCCCGTGTCCATGATGTAAGAAACTGACTGGTTCCTCATATGTTTAGACATACAGTTAGTAGTTGCATTACCACACCTAACAAGCGTTATTGTCTCTTAGAGGATGATGGCTGAGCTGACGAGATTATACATCACCAAAAGTGCACCCAAGTAAGAACTTGGATGCTTCATGTAGGTTTGTGCAGTGATCAGGGCTGTACATAAGATGACATGCATGCAAAGCAGCTGTGGAAAGCGGGAAGTCCTCAGCGCCACACCTCACTGCCTGCCCACAAGGCGGCACAAGGTGACTTACAACTCCGGTCTGGATATATTTTCTTGTAGATGGAAGGACCTTGATGCTTTTCAAATGTCACTCCAGCCGTCATTACAAGTTAAATCACTGAGGTCTGTATGCAAAATATTGCATTAATCTACCAACTTCCTACAATAAATATCCAATACAAATACAGCTTGAAAGTGTGTGTTTCTTCACAAATTTTTATTCCATCAACTACATCTGTCGCATTTTAAAAAACAAATTTCTTTATTTCATTTGATCAATTTGAACATGAATATGAAAACAGTTGCATCAACAGTACAGTTTTGACATGCCTATCGCCAATTGGCAATGTAAACAAAAGGAAATTAAATTGGTCAACAGCATACATGGGTCATTAATGATTAAAAAAGTTATAATAAACCTCAGAAAAACCATGATAATGAAATCAATTAATATGTATGACTACAATGCCCTTTTACTTGCACACAGCATGACACACCAACACATATATACATACATACATTCATACTAAGCTAGATAGTTATACATGCTAGTGTCAACACCAACACACACAGTGCCAAAATGACCAGAAATATATCCACCATGACCTTAAATCTCACATAAAGAAGTTCTGTTAAAAAAGCATCACTGATAGTCTGTGGCCAGAACAATGGCTCGGTTGCTGTTAAAATATCTGACAGCTGAAGGAATGAAAGAACGCCGAAAACGTTCTGTTCGGCACGGAGGCATGATAAATCTTCCATTCTGTGTGATGCGGAGCTCCATAAGTGCGCCGTGGAGGGGATGCCCTGAATCGAGCAGAATAGCTCTGGACTTACTGGCAAGTCTTCTCTCAACAAGGGTTTCCAAAGTGTCAAGGCTCTGGCCCACAACAGAGCTCGCTTTCTTAATGAGCCTGTTCAGCCTGCCAGTGTCCTTTGCAGTGGCATTCCCTCCCCAACACACCGATGCAAACACCAACACACTGCACACCATACTCTGATAGAACATGTTCAGCATCTTGTTACAAACATTGAATGATCTTAGTTTGCAAAGGAAAAACAATCTTGACTGTGTCTTTTTGAAAACAGCATCAACATGATTGAACCAGCTGAGCTTGTTATCTAAAACTACCCCTAAATACTTGTACTCACTAACAATCTCAATAGATTCCCCCTTAATGACTACAGGATGGACAATCTATTTCTTCTTTCGAAAATCAAAAATCATTTCCTTCGTCTTGCTTGCATTTAACACTAAATAGTTGGAATCACACCAAGACACAAAATCATCAATACATTCTCTGTACAAGTTTTCATCATCATCAAGGATGCAACCAACCACGGCGGAGTTGTCAGAAAAGTTTTGAAGATGACATGACTCGCCTTGCACTTTAAAATCCAATGTGTACAATGTAAACAAAAAAGGTGACAAAACTGTACCCCGAGGTGCTCCGGTGAAAGTGTTAATTAATCATGTTTGATGTAAAAGTACCGTTCCATCGTACAAACTGTGGTCTATCGACTAAATAATCCAGAATCCATTTCACAGTACAAGGATGCAAAGACATGTTTTGTAACTTCTGAGCCAAAAGATGAGGCTGAATAGTCTGAAGTGCAGAAGAAAAATAAAAAACATAATTCTAACACAAGCAGAGCTCTTTTCCAGATGTGTGTACACAGAATGCAGCATGAACAATATTGCATCATCAACCCCAACAAAACACACTAATATGTACAGCCATCAACTTGTTCTCCACCTTGCAGACATTTAATGCGGTTCAAAACGGAATGCAGTTGTACCAGTGGATAATGAGCATTCATACGCTCATGCAAGTGCAGATTTACATGATGGGCAGTCACACGGTCCTTCTTTTCATGTCTTGATCAAGTACAGAAAATGCAGAGAAAAGGTGTGTGCATGAAGTCGGGGCATGTCCATGTTAAAAATCCTTAGCTTGTGATTGTTCCAGTGCAGAGCTGCATCCATTTTCCTATGAAGAGATTTAATCAACTTGAATAAATTATCTGCAACCTTTCCCAGTAATTCATAAATCAAGTTCTTGTGTTACAATGACCAGATATCTACAGCGCTACACTTTTTTCAGCTTTTCAACTGAGAACATGACTGACATGGATAATGATTTGCAGTGACAAAGGTTACTGGCACTGTTGAAACATGATGTACAAGTTCAGAAACCCTCAACTGCAGGGAGGGTTGCAGGCCAAGGCAAGATCCTGGGGGGTGGGGGGGCAGACAGCCAGGCCAGCAGGATGCGTCCACTCCATCTTGGACAGCAGCCTTGATGTAGGAATGGAGGGTGTGGAGAAGACTTGCTCATAGCAGATCAGGAACATAAACACAGACACATCAGCCACCTTGTATGTGTGTTTCTGTGCATATTTTGAGCCTGTATGCTTGTGTATGCACATTTAGTTAATGTGTGAATAAATTGTAAGAGTGTGTGTGTAGATTTGTTTCTGCATGTGTGCATTTGCTTGTGGAAGAGTGGTATAAGTGCATGTATGCATTACATAAAGATGAGCCAGGGGAGATGAGAAAACTGTAGAGAGGAGCAGCCTAGACAGGGAGGGTCAAGCTACAACTCATCCTTGGGCTGCAGGCTGTGGGAGAGGCTGGTGACGAAGTCCAGGAGACGGGTGTGGAAGGGGTGGGGGTCCTGGCGAGACAGCTCCTTGTACTGCAGGGACAGCTGCTGCAGCAAAGGCCGTGCTGGCAGAAAGGCTGTCTTGCACTCTGGCAGTAGCAACATCATGGCACTCAGCACCTGCAATGACATGCAGTCAGTGGTCAGTTCTTCCGTCCATCCAGGTTGTCTACCTGTCCATCAGTCATTCAGTCAATGTCCGGTTGTGTGTGCACAGAGAGTCTAAATGGAACTTTACACCCTGCCAAATAGAGCGTTTGGAAAAATGTCATCTACCCTGTCCGAGATACACTCAACTTCTCATTGACATACCCACCTTGTTAGTGACACACCCACCTTGTCAGTGACACATCCACCTTGATAGTGACACACCCACCTTGTCAGTGACATCTAGATCCTGCGAGTCCAGCAGTCCCAACACCAGCTCACACCACCCTCCAGCCAGCAGTCCTTCCTTGAGCTTTACCCTGCAACACAGCAGTCTGTAGGCAGCGCGGGCAAACAGTGGACATCATCTCACAGGAACACTCACTGACTGACTCATGCATGCACACGTGCCAGCACTTGCGCACACACACTGATGATGATGATGATGATGATGATGACGATGACGACGACAATATGATGAAGAAACATTTTGGTGATTTTCACCCCTGGTTGCCGCAGAGCAGTGTCCAGTGTGTGTCGCATTTGGCAGACTACAAACGTGTGTGAAAAAACAAGCACCTAAAGAAAAGTACCACGATTAGTGTCTACAGGGCTGTTGTAGTTACCACTCTCCTATATGGATCTGAATCATGGGTCACCTATCGCAGCCACATACAACTCCTTGAGCGCTTTCATCAGCGCTGCTTCCACACCATCCTGAACATCCACTGGAGTGCCTTCATTACACACAAACATCGAGGTCCTCAAACAGGCTGGGGTCACCAGCGTTGAGGCCATGCTGCTGAAGTCGCAGCTGCGCTGGGCAGGACATGTCCACAGGATGGAAGAGTATCAGCTGCCTAAGGTCACCATTTATGGCGAACTCTCCACTGGCCAGCGTGACAGAGAGGGACCAAAGAAACGCTACAAAGACTGCCTCAGGAAGTCCCTCAATGCTTGCCACATAGACCATCACCGTTGGTCATCACTTGCTGCAGTTTGTGACACCTGGTGGCTTGTTGTAAGCAGGGCCATCGCCTCCTTCAAGAACACCTGTAGGGCCTCCATAAAAGAAAAGCTAAATAGGAGAAAGAACGAGGCAGCTGCGACCGACCAGACCTTCCCAGGTGGCAATTGCGACCGGACCTGCCGATCTCGCATTGGACTTCTTAGTCATGAGTGGGCCTGCAAAGGATGTGGACCATGACCTTCCAGATCTTCGTAAACGAAGCAAAACTATGATGTGTTGCAGGACTGTCATGTTCTCCGAGGGTCCTAGTGGTGGTCAGGTTGGCTGCCTACTGTACCACACTCTTGATGATTTCACTCTTGCACATACACATGCACATACACATGCACATACACATGCACATACACATGCACATACACATGCACATACACACACACACACACACACACACAAATGCTTACCCATCCATCCACATGCACACATACAAACACACATGCAAACATATCCATGCTTACACATGAGCATGAACATGCACCACTGCAAACACACATGCAAACATATCCATGCTTACACATGAGCATGAACATGCACCACTGCAAACACACACAAACCAACGCATGACAGTGTGAAAAGAGATCAGCACTCACTCTGAATACTGATGAATTCTCTCTGCATTCACAGACTCATTGGGGTCCAGCTTTTTCTCTGCTATCTCCTGCACAATCATGAGGACATCAGTTATGAAAAGTCTATATGATGAAACATCTGGGTTCACCCCAACACACACACAATCCCACCCTCCCCAACGAAACAAGAAAGTAGCTTGTCATTGTTGAAAATGCCCCAGGAGGCTTTCCCAGGCCCGGTGAGAATGTGACTGCATGGGCTGTCAGTCTTTCTTCCTTCCCACCATTCTGCAGCAAAGCTAGCACCTCCAAGTTGCCTTGCGGCATTTGAATGGGTGAGCATTGCAGGGGTGGTGGTGGTTGGAGTCAAGCCATTTTTGTGACTGTTTACAACTTCTTGCATGGTAACTGTTGATATATAGATGGAAGCATGAAGTTTGATGGCCTACCAGCTGTTGCAGGCCATTGAGCATCAAAATCACTATAATAGCGTAGAGTAAGTGCAAATCAAGTCATGCTGTTCCTAGTTATTCACCTGTTACAAATTGCATAAGGAGATACTGTGGGTCAATTCTGACCCCCAACCCATAGGAGGTGCATGATAACTGAAGCCGAAGAAAGGTTTGAAGAGGAACCAATGCAAGAGGGGAGAAAGAGAAACAAAAGATCAGAAGCACCAGGACAAAGAGAAAAAGAAAAAGAAGCAGGAGGAGTGTCAAGGTGAGGAAAGCAGGAGAGGGAGGAGCAGGAGGAGTACCAAGGTGAGAAAAGCAGGAGAGGGAGGAGCAGGAGGAGTGCCAAGGTGAGGAAAGCAGGAGAGGGAGGAGCAGGAGGAGTGTCAAGGTGAGAAAAGCAGTAGAGGGAGGAGCAGGAGGAGTACCAAGGTGAGGAAAGCAGGAGAGGAAGAAGCAGGAGTGCCAAGGTGAGGAAAGCAGGAGAGGGAGGAGCAGGAGGAGTACCAAGGTGAGGAAAGCAGGAGAGGGAGGAGCAGGAGGAGTGTCAAGGTGAGGAAAGCAGTAGAGGGAGGAGCAGGAGGAGTACCAAGGTGAGAAAAGCAGGAGAGGGAGGAGCAGGAGGAGTGCCAAGGTGAGGAAAGCAGGAGAGGGAGGAGCAGGAGGAGTGTCAAGGTGAGGAAAGCAGTAGAGGGAGGAGCAGGAGGAGTGCCAAGGTGAGGAAAGCAGGAGAGGGAGGAGCAGGAGGAGTGCCAAGGTGAGGAAAGCAGGAGAGGGAGGAGCAGGAGGAGTACCAAGGTGAGGAAAGCAGGAGAGGGAGGAGCAGGAGGAGTGCCAAGGTGAGGAAAGCAGGAGAGGGAGGAGCAGGAGGAGTACCAAGGTGAGGAAAGCAGGAGAGGGAGGAGCAGGAGGAGTACCAAGGTGAGGAAAGCAGGAGAGGGAGGAGCAGGAGGAGTACCAAGGTGAGGAAAGCAGGAGAGGGAGGAGCAGGAGGAGTGCCAAGGTGAGGAAAGCAGGAGAGGGAGGAGCAGGAGGAGTGTCAAGGTGAGGAAAGCAGTAGAGGGAGGAGCAGGAGGAGTGCCAAGGTGAGGAAAGCAGGAGAGGGAGGAGCAGGAGGAGTGCCAAGGTGAGGAAAGCAGGAGAGGGAGGAGCAGGAGGAGTACCAAGGTGAGGAAAGCAGGAGAGGGAGGAGCAGGAGGAGTACCAAGGTGAGGAAAGCAGGAGAGGGAGGAGCAGGAGGAGTACCAAGGTGAGGAAAGCAGGAGAGGGAGGAGCAGGAGGAGTGCCAAGGTGAGGAAAGCAGGAGAGGGAGGAGCAGGAGGAGTACCAAGGTGAGGAAAGCAGGAGAGGGAGGAGCAGGAGGAGTGCCCAAGGTGAGGAAAGCAGGAGAGGGAGGAGCAGGACGAGTGTCAAGGTGAGGAAAGCAGTAGAGGGAGGAGCAGGAGGAGTGCCAAGGTGAGGAAAGCAGGAGAGGGAGGAGCAGGAGGAGTGCCAAGGTGAGGAAAGCAGGAGAGGGAGGAGCAGGAGGAGTGCCAAGGTGAGAAAAGCAGGAGAGGGAGGAGCAGGAGGAGTGCCAAGGTGAGGAAAGCAGGAGAGGGAGGAGCAGGAGGAGTACCAAGGTGAGAAAAGCAGGAGAGGGAGGAGCAGGAGGAGTGCCAAGGTGAGGAAAGCAGAAGAGGGAGGAGCAGGAGGAGTGCCAAGGTGAGAAAAGCAGGAGAGGGAGGAGCAGGAGGAGTGCCAAGGTGAGGAAAGCAGGAGAGGGAGGAGCAGGAG
>JAWQFJ010029105.1:32500-62500 GCA_034096865.1 Theodoxus fluviatilis | reverse complement strand
GATGACATTGATGAATTAGCAGGAAGTGAAGAGGAGCTGACTAGCCTTGTCGAGCATCTGGACAAGACCTCACAGGCATATGGCATGGAGATCAGCGCTGAGAAGACCAAGGTGATGACGAACAATCCTCAAGGCTTCAAAATGGAAATTAAAGTGAAGGGCCAAAAACTGGAAGCTGTGAACAACTTCAAATACCTGGAATCTATTGTGACTAATGAAGGGTCCAAACCAGAGATACTGTCCAGGATAGCACAAACAACAGCAGCATTGGCAAAGTTGAAGTATGGCGTGACAGAAATATCACTCTCGCGTCGAAGATCAGGCTCATGTGCACGCTGGCCATCTCCGTATTCTTGTATGCATGCGAGTCCTGGACACTCACATCTGAACTACAGAGATGGATACAAGCCCTGGAAATGAGATGCTACCGCAAGATTCTGAACATCTCATATAAAGACCATGTCAAGAATGAGGAAGTTAACAACAGGATCAGGAGAGCATTTGGACAGTACGAAGACCTGCTCTCAATCGTGAAAAGCAGAAATCTGAAGTGGTACGGTCACGTGTCAAGAGGCAGTGGGCTGGCCAAGACCATCCTGCAAGGTACCGTATCAGGTGGGAGAAGGAGAGGCAGGCAGAGAAAGAGGTGGGAAGACATCAAAGAGTGGACAGGCTTGACCTTTGCTGACTCACAGCGAGCCACAGAGGATAGAGCTCGATGGAGGAAGATTGTCCGAAAGTCATCAGTGGTGCCTCAACAATCCATCTCAGGGTTAAGAGACTGAACTGAACTGAACTGAACTGAACTGTGTGTGTGTGTGTGTGTGTGTGTGTGTGTGTGTGTGTGTGTGTGTGTGTGCATGTGTGTGTGTGTGCGTGTATGCAAGTGTATGTGTGCATGGTTGCATTCACTACCTATGAAGTAGTGAATCTTCTTCCAAGAAGGATGGCTGCCAACAAAATGATAAAGAGGGCACTAGCAGGCAGCGTCAAACAGGGCATTTAGAGTTCCAGCGGCAGGAATATGCAGCCTTCATGTGCTTCATGCAACAGATATGTGCAGTATATATCACCCCATGTTTATAACCTATTTTCAGTGCTTATGGAAAGCAAGCCACTTTTATTTGCTTCACCTCTAGCGATGGAGAGCTGTTAGGGCAGCATCTTCCCCACACCTAGGCCTCTGTAAAGCAGGCAGGCAGTCAAAGGCAGACACATAGGGACAGTCAAAGGCAGACACATAGGCCAGACGGTCAAAGGCAGACACATAGGCCAGGCAGTCAAAGGCAGACACACAAGCAAGGCAGGCAGTCAAAGGCAGACACATAGGCCAGGCAGTCAAAGGCAGACACACAAGCAAGGCAGGCAGTCAAAGGCAGACACATAGGCCAGACGGTCAAAGGCAGACACACAAGCAAGGCAGACAGTCAAAGGCAGACACATAGGCTAGACAGTCAAAGGCAGACACACAAGCAAGGCAGACAGTCAAAGGGAGACACATAGGCCAGACAGTCAAAGGCAGACACAGGCCAGACGGTCAAAGGCAGACACACAAGCAAGGCAGGCAGTCAAAGGCAGACACATAGGCCAGGCAGTCAAAGGCAGACACACAAGCAAGGCAGGCAGTCAAAGGGAGACACATATGCCAGACATTCAAAGGCAGACACACAAGCAAGGCAGACAGTCAAAGGCAGACACATAGGCTAGACAGTCAAAGGCAGACACACAAGCAAGGCAGACAGTCAAAGGGAGACACATAGGCCAGACAGTCAAAGGCAGACACAGGCCAGACGGTCAAAGGCAGACACACAAGCAAGGCAGGCAGTCAAAGGCAGACACATAGGCCAGTCAAAGGCAGACACATAGGCCAGTCAAAGGCAGACACACAGGCCAGACAGTCAAAGGCAGACACATAGGCCAGACAGTCAAAGGCAGACACATAGGCCAGACAGTCAAAGGCAGACACATAGGCCAGACAGTCAAAGGGAGACACATAGGCCAGACAGTCAAAGGGAGACACACATGCCAGACAGTCAAAGGCAGACACATAGGCCAGACAGTCAAAGGCAGACACATAGGCCAGACAGTCAAAGGCAGACACATAGGCCAGAGAGTCAAAGGCAGACATATATGCCAGACAGTCAAAGGGAGACACATAGGCCAGACAGTCAAATGCAGACACACAAGCAAGGCAGACAGTCAAAGGCAGACACACAGGCCAGACAGTCAAAGGCAGACACACAGGCCAGACAGTCAAAGGCAGGCACATAGGCCAGACAGTCAAAGGGAGACACATAGGCCAGACAGTCAAAGGGAGACACACATGCCAGACAGTCAAAGGCAGACACATAGGCCAGAGAGTCAAAGGCAGACACATAGGCCAGACAGTCAAAGGGAGAAACATAGGCCAGACAGTCAAAGGCAGGCAAATAGGCCAGACAGTCAAAGGCAGGCAAATAGGCCAGACAGTCAAAGGCAGACACATAGGCCAGACAGTCAAAGGGAGACACACATGCCAGACAGTCAAAGGCAGACACATAGGCCAGACAGTCAAAGGCAGACACATAGGCCAGACAGTCAAAGGGAGAAACATAGGCCAGACAGTCAAAGGCAGGCAAATAGGCCAGACAGTCAAAGGCAGGCAAATAGGCCAGCCAGTCAAAGGCAGACACATAGGCCAGACAGTCAAAGGGAGACACATAGACCAGACAGTCAAAGGCAGACACATAGGCCAGACAGTCAAAGGCAGACACATAGGCCAGACAGTCAAAGGCAGACACATAGGCCAGACAGTCAAAGGCAGACACATAGGCCAGACAGTCAAAGGCAGACACATAGGCCAGACAGTCAAAGGCAGACACACAGGCCAGACAGTCAAAGGGAGACACATAGGCCAGACAGTCAAAGGCAGACACATAGGCCAGACAGTCAAAGGCAGACACACAGGCCAGACAGTCAAAGGCAGACACATAGGAGAACAACTGAGTTTGCTCAACACTATTACTTTTTCAAAGGGAGACACATAGGCCACACATTCAAAGGCAGACACATATGCCAGACAGTCAAAGGCAGACACACAGGCCAGACAGTCAAAGGCAGGCACATAGGCCAGACAGTCAAAGGGAGACACATAGGCCAGACAGTCAAAGGGAGACACACATGCCAGACAGTCAAAGGCAGACACATAGGCCAGACAGTCAAAGGCAGACACATAGGCCAGACAGTCAAAGGGAGAAACATAGGCCAGACAGTCAAAGGCAGGCAAATAGGCCAGACAGTCAAAGGCAGGCAAATAGGCCAGACAGTCAAAGGCAGACACATAGGCCAGACAGTCAAAGGGAGACACATAGACCAGACAGTCAAAGGCAGACACATAGGCCAGACAGTCAAAGGCAGACACATAGGCCAGACAGTCAAAGGCAGACACATAGGCCAGACAGTCAAAGGCAGACACATAGGCCAGACAGTCAAAGGCAGACACATAGGCCAGACAGTCAAAGGGAGACTGTCGCGTCTACAAGTGTTCTAATAGCTTTAATGCAGTTTTGCGATGCTGCACTTTCACCCTCAGGGACGATATAGTCGCCCTGAGGGTGAGGGCCAGAAGACAACTTGAGAGTTTACAGCTAAACTCAACTGCCACACCCTTGGAAGACACCACAAATAAACAAACAGATGAAATAAGAGGAACCACTGAATCAGGTATAAAAGAACAGTTTAATCAACAACTCCCCCTTCCTGCTCGAGGCAGTGAAGGGTGAAGCATAAGCAGCACACAATGCAAATGGGGACCCAAAACAAACAACACAGTCTTGGTCCACCAACAAACAAGATGGCACTGCTTCTGCTGAAAGAAACACAGAAAATACACAAGCACTTTCCAACCAACCTTCAACAAGGTACACCAAGTCAAAACCCCAAAGTAAGGATCATAAGCAACAAAACCCACAACGTTACCGGTAACGTGTTGTTGACATCATGAATCAAAGTAAACACAAACACCATCCGACCTCCTGTTTTCACAAAACAGAGAAAAAAGGTTCCTGGAACTTCTCCAAAAGTCCTCTTCCCACCACTCGTTGTGACTGTCCTAGTCAGTACAACAACAATCCATTCTATAAAATCCCCCATAAACACTTCCAGCTCCCAAAAGGTATACGACCACCCTTTTTTCAGCTAAGTCCCCAAATAGACTCAAACAAGCATAAACATCCACCAAGGAAACTCCCCTACAATTTTCTCCACAAATCCCAATTTGGAAGAAAATACTCAAGTTCAATCCAAAACTTCACAAGAAATGTCCTTTCCCTTCCCTGGAAAGGTAAACACTTTCTTAAACCTGAGCAGAGCACGCTCAGAAATCAACAACCCCACAAAGAGATACCCCGTCTCGCTCCCCCTCTCACTCCACCCCTGAGTAAGAGTCAGCGCAGCCCGGCCTGACCCCAGACCACAGGCCACGCCAAACAACAACAAAGCCTCCTCGCTCCAGCCCGCGCCTGCACGCCTGCTCCTCCCGGCTCCAGCCAATCAAAAACGTCCCCACTCTAAACAATGGGGCTACGCAAGCTGCAATGCAAACGTGAATGAGAACCCGTACTCGCTGACCTCTTGGCTCCGCCCAAGTTCACGAGCTCTGCCACACTCATTCAACACAAGTCCATAAACACCAGCAAGATTACCCACAGTCCAGTCCACTTGACACAGTGTGAAAAAACCTCATCCAACAAGTGAATCAACACGTTTCTCACACAGTTCCGTTGCAATGTCCACCCGTTGCAACCTACCAGTAGCTTCCACCCCCTCACAGGTATGAAAGTACAGAAGTTCAAACCCCCCTTGCTGTCCGCTCGGGCTTCCAGTCCGAGTTGAATTCCTTCCCCAGAATTCCAGTCCACTCTTTAGAAGTGTCCCACTCCCAGTCCAGTAGAGTTAGACTACCCACACATCCCCAGTGCAGGGAGAGATTACAGTCCCCATCTCTCTTTCTTCACTACTTGCGTACGTGAAAGGAAAACACTCCCCTGAGCGATACCTGTTACACAGATTGTCTCCGTGCCCCCTCGCTGTCTTCTGCTGCACCCACAGTTAGAAGAAAGACGAAGTCTGTAGTAAGTCAGAAAACACACAAATTTCCCCCTGGGATTCTCACAGTCCACTCCCTGAGCTAGACTAAGCTTACTACACGAGAAATACTTGCAACCCAGGACGCCAACGTTGAGGAAACCAGCACACTCCAGTGCACTAGAAGAACAGCATGTCGACCCACGCCAGCGTTCCACCTGGCGCCGTAAGTAGGACCCTCAGAAACTCGGCGGGGACGGTAGAGTTCTGATCCACCATCCATCATCATCCACGTCGTAGCAGCGGTCATCCACAAGACTCGGCTACCCTACAAAGCCCCACGAAGGCTGTGGAAACACGTCGACAAAAATCCTCCCGTCCGGTTCAAGACTCATTCTCGGAATCTTCCTGGCAGGTTGGCCTAACCTCCAAGGCAAGATTTGCGAATTCCGACATTCGCAACCAAAAAACCCACTCCAGTGGTTTCTTCGATACGCGGAGCACCAAGCTCGCACGTCTACCTCTCATCCAACACGATGAATAATTGAACCTCGTTTTAGCACCTTCCAAAACGAGAAACCTCCCTCGCGCGGTAGTGCGCACCAATCAGGGAGCTTACATTCTAATTGACCCCCAGCCCGTGCTGGGTCAATCGGTATTCCCCTGACAATGTAACCACGGCTCGGCCCGTGCTGGACAAGTTGATAACCCCAAATAAAATAGTCACCCTCAGCTTGTACCCCTTGCTGAGAACTTTCCGCCCCATTCTACGGTGAACTCTGACCCTAACCTTGGTTTTTGAGCGGAACGCGGTGTCTACTCAATTTATCACCCCCCTCATTATTCCTTTAATCACCATACCTGTCGCGCCCACGCGACAAGCCTCCCAACTCAAGATCTGACTCCCGGTCAGCACTTTGACTAACTTCTTCACTCGATGCCCCTGCCCGCTCGTGTAGTGAAAGGACCCTCCCTCTTCTCTCGACTATTCTCCCAAGTTAGTAATCTGTTTCATTACTCGAGCTCAAAGTTGACACGGATTGTAGCGGGGACAGGTGACACTCGTCCTCAGCCAGGAAGAGGCACCATATCGAGTCCGCAGACAATCTCTCGCTCGGGAATGGCCCATACCCTTCGACAAACTCTACTTTCACCCACTAACGTCAGGATCGAAGATTCTCAGAAGTACACCACTACTCAGCCTCCCCTGGAGCACAGGCTCGACTGAGATAGTCAGCCCCTACGTTTTTACTCCCAGGTATCACTCGGACAGTGAAGCTGTACGCTTGCAGCAAGAGACTCCACCGCATGAGTCTTCCATTTGCCACCTTGGCAGTCTGCAAGTAGCGCAGTGGTTGATGATCCGTCTCTAGGACGAACGGCTTGCCATATAGGAATGGCTGAAACTTGTGGAGTGCCCACACCACCGCCAAGCATTCTCGCTCGATGGTGGAGTAGCGGCTCTCTGCCCCTGACAACTTCCGACTAGCATAAGCTACAGGGTGCGGCACTCCGCTCTTCTCCTGTAAGAGGACAGCTCCCAGACCACTGTCTGAAGCGTCGGTCCGTAGAGTGAACGGGCTAGACAAGTCAGGCAGCTGCAAAACGGGTCGTGCCGTGAGTCTCGCTTTCAGCGCCCTGAACGCAGTCTCGCACGCTGCTGTCCACTCCACATGGTTTGGTGCATTCTTTCGAGTAAGACTCGAGAGAGGAAGGGCAATAGCAGAGAAGTTCGGGATGAATTTTCTGTAATATCCCGCAAGACCTAGGAACGCACGCACCTGCTTCTTAGTCTCAGGCACCGGTGCCTTCTCCACTTTCTCGATCTTGTCCCCCTCGGGCAAGATTTCTCCCTCCCTGACTATGTGTCCCAAGAACGGCAACTCTTGGAATCCCACACAACACTTGGTGGGTCGGGCTGAGAGATTCGCCCGTTTGAGACATTTCAGCACAGCCTCCAAGGCTTCTAAGTGCTCTGGCCAAGTCCTAGTGGCGATGAGGATGTCGTCCATGAAGTTATGGACATCGCTCCTCCCCAGTGGCTCCAACAGCGCTCGCATTCATACGAGAGAAGACCGCGACAGCGTTCTTCAGTCCAAAAGGCATAACGCGAAACTGAAATTGGCCAGCAGGAGTGGTGAAAGCGGTCATGGGCCGCACATCCTCCCGCACCGGGATCTGCCAGTAACCTTTGGAAAGGTCTATCTTTGAAAAGTATTTTGCCCCCCCGATCTTGGCAAAGAGATTTTCTACATCAGGTAGCGGTTCAGCATCGAACACGGTCACGTTGTTCAGCGACCTGTAGTCGACACAGAAACGATGTTGCCCGTCTTTCTTCTTGACGAGGACAACAGGAGCGTTGTAAGGCGAAGCTGCCGGCTCGATCACCCCGAGTCGCAACATGGCCTTCACTTCCTCCTTCACCGTCTCCAACTTCGCATACGGCAGAGGGTACTGCCGGACTCGGACTGGTCGCGCGGTCTCGACTGTCATGTCGAAGGAGACAAGGTTGGTCTGGAGTGGGAGATCGGTCAGGACCGACTCGTACTTCGCTGCCAGACTCAACGCTTGCCTCCTCTGACTGTCGGTCAGAGTAGCAGCCAGCACGATGTCTCTCGCAGACTCCTCTCCGACTAATTGAGGTAGGGGAAGTTCGCGGTCAGGCGGAGTCATGTCCTCACCCTCCTCGACCACTGCGACGGCAATGGTGGGCGTGGGACTATTTAACTCCCCTGTCTGCCGAACGCGGTACCGTTTCAGGAGATTCGCGTGATAGAGCCTTTCACGCCCGAATGCCCTGACAAGATAGTCGCATTCCCCTTTTCTCTGCACAACCTCGAAAGGTCCCTGCCAGCACAGCTGGAGCTTATTGTGCTGTTGCGGCAACAACAGCAGCACTTGTTCCCCTGGATGGAACTGGCGGTCCTCTGTCCGCCTGTTAAACACTCCAGCGTGCCGCTCTGTAGCGGTGGCCAACCGTCGGCGCGCCAGCTCGCAGGTCTCCTCAATGCGGTTGCGCAAGTCGACCACGTACTCAGACGTGGTACGAACTTGTTCATCGGCCCCCTCCTCGGTCCACAGGCCGCGGAGTACTGCCATCGGGCCGCGAACGGTGCGTCCATACAACAGTTCAAAGGGGGAAAACCCTAGGCTTTCTTGGGGAACTTCCCGGTACGCGAATAGTAACGCGGGAATATACCTGTCCCACTGCCTGGGCTTCTCTTGGGACAACTTCCGCAACATGGTCTTAAGTGTCCCGTTGTAGCGCTCAACTAGCCCATTCCCCTGAGCGTGGTAGGGGGTCGTAGCTAGCCCTTTGATAGCCAGCAATCTCTCGACCTCGCGCATCACCTCACTCATGAACTGAGTTCCTCTGTCCGTCAGAATTTCAGCGGGGATTCCCACCCGCGTCCAGACTTGCCACATGGCTTCTGCGACGGTAACGGCATCGATACTCTTCAGTGGGATTGCCTCAGGGTACCGAGTGGCATAGTCCACCAAGACTAGGATGTACCTGTTCCCACTCTCCGCAGCAGGAGTAATGGGTCCCACAATATCGACAGCCACTCTCTCAAAAGGGGTGTCTATGAGTGGCATCTTGCCGATCGGCACTTTCTGCGGTTTCGGACAGACTCTCTGACACTTGTCACAGGACGCTACGAAGTGACGTGTCTCGGGGCACATCCCCGGCCAATAGAAATGTTTCCAGACCCTTTCCCTAGTTCGTTGCACTCCCATGTGTCCTCCCATCGGCGGTTCGTGAGCGAGTCGTAAGACTCCTGCCCTAAGCTCACGTGGCACAACTACTTGGGTGTACACTACCCCTTTTCCCCTGAATTCCCTGTATAGGAGTCCTTTCTTCCACACGAAACGGATCTCCCCTGAGTGCTTTGTCGAACTCACTGTCCTTTTCTCCGCTGCCTCGCGACAATGACGGAGTGTAGGATCTGCCAACTGTAGTTCTCCCAGCTTCTTCGGAGTTACTTCTCCCAACCCTGGCGAAGCTACATGTAACGGAGTTAGCTTTCCCTTCTTCTTAGCAACGGTCTGCGCACGTGTCACTATTGCAACTGACTTCGGTTGCCCATAAACAGGAAGAACCTCGGAATCGCTCAGCCGAGCGTGATTCCCTATGATAAAGTCGGCTGCAGGTGATTCCATCACGACTGCATCGACGTCACCGGAGTAGAACGGACTGTCTATCGCCATCCGGACGACTGGACAGAATCTCTTCAGGCTGGACTCAGCCATAGCTACTTCTAGTTCTTTGCCTTTGAACTTCGACGGTGCTACGAGTGCCCTCTTCACTACGCACACTTGCGATCCAGTATCGCGGAGTCCCTGTACTGCTACTCCATCTACGGTCACAGAACATCTCGGGTCATAGCTTTGACGGCTACACGGAAGACACAAAGTCGGAACGGCGATGGGTCCCAGTGATCGCATAGGTCCCCCCGACACTGCCCCTGCAGTTTTTACTCTTTTCGGACAATCCCTTGCAAAGTGCTTCGGCGATTGACAGATATAGCACTTCTGAGTGCTAGGTCCCCTCGATCCCATCCCTTTTGTTCCCTTTTTCTTCCCTTGGACTTTCCCTTTCCCGTGAACATTCCCACCCTGTGGACGACTAGATTGGAAAGGTTTCCTTTCGCACCCGAGGTGCGCCTCTGCGTAGATTTCCGCTAACTCACATGCCTCCCTCAGCGTCTGAGGTCTCTTCTCTTTGATGTACACCGTCATCTCAGAAGGAAGAGATTGCAAGAACTGCTCTAAGAGGATGAGCTCCTCAAGCTCACTAATCTTCGAAAGTTCCCTCCATTTCGAAAGATTCTCTGTCATCCTAGCACCAAGCTGGACGAACGTTTCACTTTCCTTCTTTCTACAGGATCGAAACCTCAACCGATAGGTTTCTGCCGTGAGCTGATAGCGCGTCAGCAGCGCGGCCTTCAGACCTTCATAGTCTTCTGCGGTTCCATCATCTAAGGAGTTATACAGCTCCGCTGCTTTCCCTGTCAACCTAGTGGAAACGCGGGTAGCCCATGTGTCTCTTGCCCACTTGCACACGTTTGCCACCCGTTCAAACCTACGTAACCACGTAGCTATTTCTTCCTTAGTCTCATCGAAGAGAGGGATAGAAGCTCTAAACCCAAAGTCTGCATGATTCTCATCCGTCTCCACACTCACACTTGGATGATCCTCATCCATTCGAGCTGTCGACCTAGCTCCCTGAGTCAGCAATTGCATCCGCAAAGCATGCTCTTCTTTCTCTCTTCTCAGTCGCTCTTCTGCTTCCACTCGCTCTCGCCTCTGCTTCTCTTCGCACTCCCATCTTTCTCGCTTCTGCTTCTCCTCAAACTCTCTCCTCTGCCTCTGCTCGTTCACTTCATTCTCTCTTTCAAGCTTCAAACGTTCAAGCTCCAATCGCGCCAGATCAGCTTCCTCTCTAGCTAAATGGCCCGCGATAAAGTCAGGTACAGCTGAATCCTCTATGTCTAGATCTGAGGCTAGGCTCCGCCAGCGCTCTATCCTGTTCCTCCTAGACTCATCAACTGATCCCCCATTGCTACTCTCCCCAGTCAAGTGTCCTGAACGAAGCTCCATAATCTCAAAGTTTCACAACCCCAGTGAAAAGATCTAAGCAGCTAATCTCAACAAGGCTGCAAAGAAATGCACGAGCAAACAAGATAATAATGGCAGCAAGCAACAGCATGGGAAATGCAAAATAACCAACCCTTCATCAGTGGTTCGGTGTTTTCCAGAGGTGTGGACAGTTCGGCAAAATGAGGTAATTTTACTCAAAAATTAGAAATTAGATATAAATCCTGGGGCAGGCTCGCTTACTGTCGCGTTTACAAGTGTTCTAATAGCTTTAATGCAGTTTTGCGATGCTGCACTTTCACCCTCAGGGACGATATAGTCGCCCTGAGGGTGAGAGCCAGAAGACAACTTGAGAGTTTACAGCTAAACTCAACTGCCACACCCTTGGAAGACACCACAAGTAAACAAACAGATGAAATAAGAGGAACCACTGAATCAGGTATAAAAGAACAGTTTAATCAACCAACTCCCCCTTCCTGCTCGAGGCAGTGAAGGGCGAAGCATAAGCAGCACACAATGCAAATGGGGACCCAAAACAAACCACACAGTCTTGGTCCACCAACAAACAAGATGGCACTGCTTCTGCTGAAAGAAACACAGAAAATAAACAAGCACTTTCCAACCAACCTTCAACAAGGTACACCAAGTCAAAACTCCAAAGCAAGGATCATAAGCAACAAAACCCACAACGTTACCGGTAACGTGTTAAGTTGACATCATGAATCCAAGAAAACACAAACACCATCCGACCTCCTGTTTTCACAAAACAGAGAAAAAAGGTTCCTGGAACTTCTCCAAAAGTCCTCTTCCCACCACTCGTTGTGACTGTCCTAGTCAGTACAACAACAATCCATTCAATAAAATCCCCCATAAACACTTCCAACTCCCAAAAGGTATACGACCACCCTTTTTTTCAGCTAAGTCCCCAAATAGACTCAAACAAGCATAAACATCCACCAAGGAAACTCCCCTACAATTTCCTCCACAAATCCCAAATTGGAAGAAAATACTCAAGTTCAATCCAAAACTTCACAAGAAATGTCCTTTCCCTTCCCTGGAAAGGTAAACACTTTCTTAAACCTGAGCAGAGCACGCTCAGAAATCAACAACCCCACAAAGAGATACCCCGTCTCGCTCCCCCTCTCACTCCACCCCTGAGTAAGAGTCAGCGCAGCCCGGCCTGACCCCAGACCACAGGCCACGCCAAACAATAACAAAGCCTCCTCGCTCCAGCCCGCGCCTGCACGCCTGCTCCTCCCGGCTCCAGCCAATCAAAAACGTCCCCACTCTAAACAATGGGGCTACGCAAGCTGCAATGCAAACGTGAATGAGAACCCGTACTCGCTGACCTCTTGGCTCCGCCCAAGTTCACGAGCTCTGCCACACTCATTCAACACAAGTCCATAAACACCAGCAAGATTACCCACAGTCCAGTCCACTTGACACAGTGTGAAAAACCTCATCCAACAAGTGAATCAACACGTTTCTCACACAGTTCCGTTGCAATGTCCACCCGTTGCAACCTACCAGTAGCTTCCACCCCCTCACAGGTATGAAAGTACAGAAGTTCAAACCCCCCTTGCTGTCCGCTCGGGCTTCCAGTCCGAGTTGAATTCCTTCCCCAGAATTCCAGTCCACTCTTTAGAAGTGTCCCACTCCCAGTCCAGTAGAGTTAGACTACCCACACATCCCCAGTGCAGGGAGAGATTACAGTCCCCATCTCTCTTTCTTCACTACTTGCGTACGTGAAAGGAAAACACTCCCCTGAGCGATACCTGTTACACAGATTGTCTCCGTGCCCCCTCGCTGTCTTCTGCTGCACCCACAGTTAGAAGAAAGACGAAGTCTGTAGTAAGTCAGAAACACACAAATTTCCCCCTGGGATTCTCACAGTCCACTCCCTGAGCTAGACTAAGCTTACTACACGAGAAATACTTGCAACCCAGGACGCCAACGTTGAGGAAACCAGCACACTCCAGTGCACTAGAAGAACAGCATGTCGACCCACGCCAGCGTTCCACCTGGCGCCGTAAGTAGGACCCTCAGAAACTCGGCGGGGACGGTAGAGTTCTGATCCACCATCCATCATCATCCACGTCGTAGCAGCGGTCATCCACAAGACTCGGCTACCCTACAAAGCCCCACGAAGGCTGTGGAAACACGTCGACAAAAATCCTCCCGTCCGGTTCAAGACTCATTCTCGGAATCTTCCTGGCAGGTTGGCCTAACCTCCAAGGCAAGATTTGCGAATTCCGACATTCGCAACCAAAAAACCCACTCCAGTGGTTTCTTCGATACGCGGAGCACCAAGCTCGCACGTCTACCTCTCATCCAACACGATGAATAATTGAACCTCGTTTTAGCACCTTCCAAAACGAGAAACCTCCCTCGCGCGGTAGTGCGCACCAATCAGGGAGCTTACATTCTAATTGACCCCCAGCCCGTGCTGGGTCAATCGGTATTCCCCTGACAATGTAATCACGGCTCGGCCCGTGCTGGACAAGTTGATAACCCCAAATAAAATAGTCACCCTTAGCTTGTACCCCTTGCTGAGAACTTTCCGCCCCATTCTACGGTGAACTCTGACCCTAACCTTGGTTTTTGAGCGGAACGCGGTGTCTACTCAATTTATCACCCCCCTCATTATTCCTTTAATCACCATACCTGTCGCGCCCACGCGACAGAGACACATAGGCCAGACAGTCAAAGGCAGACACATAGGCCAGACAGTCAAAGGCAGACACACAGGCCAGACAGTCAAAGGCAGACACATAGGAGAACAACTGAGTTTGCTCAACACTATTACTTTTTCAAAGGGAGACACATAGGCCACACATTCAAAGGCAGACACATATGCCAGACAGTCAAAGGCAGACACACAGGCCAGACAGTCAAAGGCAGGCACATAGGCCAGACAGTCAAAGGGAGACACATAGGCCAGACAGTCAAAGGGAGACACACATGCCAGACAGTCAAAGGCAGACACATAGGCCAGAGAGTCAAAGGCAGACACATAGGCCAGACAGTCAAAGGGAGAAACATAGGCCAGACAGTCAAAGGCAGGCAAATAGGCCAGACAGTCAAAGGCAGGCAAATAGGCCAGACAGTCAAAGGCAGACACATAGGCCAGACAGTCAAAGGGAGACACACATGCCAGACAGTCAAAGGCAGACACATAGGCCAGAGAGTCAAAGGCAGACACATAGGCCAGACAGTCAAAGGGAGAAACATAGGCCAGACAGTCAAAGGCAGGCAAATAGGCCAGACAGTCAAAGGCAGACACATAGGCCAGACAGTCAAAGGGAGACACATAGACCAGACAGTCAAAGGCAGACACATAGGCCAGACAGTCAAAGGCAGACACATAGGCCAGACAGTCAAAGGCAGACACATAGGCCAGACAGTCAAAGGCAGACACATAGGCCAGACAGTCAAAGGCAGACACATAGGCCAGACAGTCAAAGGCAGACACACAGGCCAGACAGTCAAAGGGAGACACATAGGCCAGACAGTCAAAGGCAGACACATAGGCCAGACAGTCAAAGGCAGACACACAGGCCAGACAGTCAAAGGCAGACACATAGGAGAACAACTGAGTTTGCTCAACACTATTACTTTTTCAAAGGGAGACACATAGGCCACACATTCAAAGGCAGACACATATGCCAGAGAGTCAAAGGGAGACACATAGGCCACACAGTCAAATGCAGACACATATGCCAGGCAGTCAAAGGGAGACACACAGGCCAGACAGTCAAAGGCAGACACATAGGCCAGGCAGTCAAATGCAGACACACAGGCCAGACAGTCAAAGGCAGACACATAGGCCAGAGAGTCAAAGGCAGACATATAGGCCAGAGAGTCAAAGGCAGAGAAAGAAGCAAGACAGGAAATGACATGACAGCAAGAAAGTAGTGAAAGTCAAGATGGCTGTGGATTGGTGCTGCCACCTACTGGAGGGTCCTGGAAGATGGTTTCCAGCTTGAAGTCCTTGAGTGCCTCCTTCAGCTCCTCCCTGCTGAACTGCTTCTTGTCAGTGTTCGTCATGCCTGCACAGAGGGAGAGGAAGCCGGGCACTGGTGGGGATGCTACTTTCACTATGTAGAACACTGTCTTTGATAAAAGACCAGAAGCATAACACAGGTGGTTTATCACCAATGAATCATGTGTGTATTTCCTAACCTTATCTTCTCTATTTTTTTCATTTGTTTGTTCTGAATTTTAATAACAGTTATTTCTCTATATATGTGTGTGTGTCAGCAACATATGTTGGGGGGGGGGGGGGGAACTTGTTCAAAAAGGAATTAAACAAATACAAAACAGCTTAAAACCTTCAGGATGCAAGTGAAGTAGAGAGAGAGAGAGAGAGAGAGAGAGAGAGAGAGAGAGAGAGAGAGAGAGAGAGAGAGAGAGAGAGAGAGAGAGAGAGAGAGAGAGGAAACAAATGATCATCAAGGCGGGACACAGGTGTTATGGCAACTCACCTCTCTTGCCATCAAACTCCCAGTACTTTAGCTTGCGGTCATCCTCCATCAGCTTGGCCTCCCTCGCCCCTGTCTGCAGATTCATCCGCACATGGAGGCCTGCTGGTATTGCCTGGCCTGTTGGTCAGACACCATCACTTTCATCATCATCACTGTTATTGCCAGCAGCAACTTAGTCCTTGTTGTCATCATCATTATTATCATAAATACCACTTGACTCACTCATATTATCAGGTTTGTGGATCAAACATAAACTAAATTATGGAGAATAACAGTCAAATCACCTGAACAGGGACTAAGCCATGGCACCTAGTCACCTCCTGCAATTGCCAACAGGTCGAGCGACCACGTCAAATCCCAATCTTATAAAAGATGCATTCATCATCACCTGCACGCGTACACTGACTGCAGGCAAATGATAACTACGCTGATGAACGGATCTTTTTTAAGATTGGGATTTGATGTAGTAGTTTGATCTGTTGGGAATTGTACAGGGCAACTAGATGCCATGGACCAGTCCCTGCTTGGGACAATGGTTATTCATCATAATTATGACCCATACATATCTGCATAATTATGACCCATACATATCTGCATAATTATGACCCATACATATCTGCATAATTATGACCCATACATATCTGCATAATTATGACCCATACATATCTGCATAATTATGACCCATACATATCTGCATAATTTTGACCCATACATATCTGCATAATTATGACCCATACATATCTGCATAATTTTGACCCATACATATCTGCATAATTATGACCCATACATATCTGCATAATTATGACCCATACATATAGATCTGCATAATTTTGACCCATACATATCTGCATAATTATGACCCATACATATAGATCTGCATAATTATGACCCATACATATCTGCATCCCCTTAACATGGAGCATTAACATGACCCCTTTGATATGTTCCTTTATTAGAATAAACATGAAAAAAAATGATGAAATTTCATTTTCTTTATAAAAGGACAAATTCACAGTTGCTAGCTTCAGACTAGGCAAATTCTAACTCCTGTTGTACACAAAACTTTCCACCTTTCCATTCCATGGGACAAGTACAGTACCAAAGCTGTAGCAAGGCATATTCAGACAGACAAGTCGACAGTAGACCAACGCAACTTCAAACCCAAGAGCCACTCCACTAAGTCTGATGCGTGGACCAAGACTTGCCAGCTTTGACAGGTTGCCATTCCTTTGTGGGTCGAAAGATGTCCATGGGTTCCTTGTTCCTCTTGGTGTCCTCCTCCACCACTCCATTCTCCTCCACCGCTATCTCCACACCTGTAACACCACAAACACACACCAATTCCTCTACATAACATGTTTTACACTTCATTTAAAGCATGTCCACTCCATTCTCCTCCACCGCTATCTCCACACCTGTAACACCACAAACACACACCAATTCCTCTACATAACATGTTTTACACTTCATTTAAAGCATGTCCACTCCATTCTCCTCCACCGCTATCTCCACACCTGTAACACCACAAACACACACCAATTCCTCTACATAACATGTTTTACACTGCATTTAAAGCATGTCCACTCCATTCTCCTCCACCGCTATCTCCACACCTGCAACACCACAAACACGCATCAATTCCTCTACATAACATGCTTTACACTGGACACAGACTCAAAGCATAATGTTTCACTCAAGAGCAGAAGACAGATTATGACATAATGACTCTCTTCTAATGAAATGCATTAACCATTTTGGCATTTGTTAAAAACATGTACATGCATTTATATATTTTTAATTCCTCTAATTAATAAATGAGTTATCTTTATCAGTGGCAAACGTTTGTGAAATTAGTATTTCAAATAGCTCTTCACAGCATCTGTTCAGATAGAAACATTTTTACTACTGAGTATATGTGGTGACAGTTTACAAGCACACACAAATTAAATTTGCCGACACAATGCAGAACTAACCATCATCATCATTGCCATTCTGCCCGGGTACAAGTGTCAGAGCCCCAGTGTCCTGTCCCATCACTGCAGTGGACAGCAGCAGACTGGACAGGAGCAGCAGACACAGCCACAGTCTGCAGTCCCTACTCCGGCACAGCAGCAGCATGCTGCCTGCCTGTCAACACAACAACGCAATGGTATGACAGCACCTTTCATGAAACTACATATGCCGACACAGACGAGGGAGACATAACATTTGGTAAATTTATCACCAAAGTTTACAGATAAACAGGCAGGCAGGCAGGCGGATGGACAGAAACACACACACACACACACACACACACACACACACACACACACACACACACACAGCGCAGAGGAGCCGAGCCATACCCATGCTCCCACGTCCGCGAGCAAGCACACTAAACGACTTCTTACATTTAAGTTCAGAAAACAAACACACACACACACACACACACACACACACACACACAAGCCCGAGCGCGCACGCACACACAAGCCCGCGCGCGCACACACACACGAGCGTACATACACAATGAACACTGTTGTGGCGTTTTTCGAAAGATCGCTTGTGACAGACGCCAACAAACGTGCAGCATGCACTCGACCAAACAAAATATACCAAAACAAAGACTGAGCCAGACATGAAAAAGGTAACGTTACACGGATGTTCATCGCATGGAATACTGTTCTGTTCGACTTACCACCAAAGTAGCTGTCGGCGTGCCTTTTGAACCACTTGCTTCGATCAGTGAATCACGTCACTTATGTCGTCTGCTCGAGTGTTCGACACTGAAGTTACCACCTCTTCACTACAGCAAGAAAAATGACGTGATGCAATCCTCCCACGGATACATACTTTTACCTTCAGTGCACTTGCAAGTCAGTTTGTCATAATAAAGCATTTCTGCAGAAGATTGCATCAGTTATATACAGGTGGCAAATTTCCTGAGCTCCACGTCAGCCATACCACTTCCGTTTGAGAGTTGTCCACATTTCGCAAGAAACGAAATGGCATAAGAAAATAAAATTATGCTTCTTTGATAAATAATACATTAGAAACTATCAGGTCTGAAATTTCAAATAAAAATATAAATGGTTCAAGAGAATCATGTAAAATGTACCTGAAACATGCCTGTCTAGGGTGTGTTAAAAATGATTCATGCTTTCCATACGAGGAGTTGTCTCCCTCAGTAGTCGGAGCCGGAAACGTGAAGCCACTACAAGCCGTTTGGATCCGGCCGCGTTAATGTATCTGCGTTTTGTGACAAACGTCTTGCTCGGCGGTACTGTACTCCATGCACCTTAACAGTGCGCGTTATTCGGGTGTAATCTTAAGCTAAACGATGTTCCGAATGTCGCAAATGGGGCGAAACGTCCATGACCCGATTTTTGGGGTGTTCGAGTAACATTTTTCGAAAATGGGGTAATTCAAAAGGAAGCTCACCCAAATTGCATCAGCTTCTGTTGTTCTGCAGTTCATATTTTGCAGCTCACGCCCTATGTCTGCGGCAGTCACTCACATCTGCATTGGCATTCATTCGTGCGGGTATTTTTGTAAATCTACATGAATTGAATGCCACGAAAAGGGTGTACACGAGAGATGATAGATCCAATCGACCTGCTCAGGCTGCTGGCTTCACTTGTTGCCTTAGCCACGTTCGCCACATGGATGAGGCACATATTCCCAAAGTCGTCTTCTGTAGCACATTACCAACTGGAAACAGACGTTGACAGCGGGATATGATTATGCCCGATATGGGGAGCTGGTGGCGTCTTGTGCCAAAACTGATCATCCCCTGACTCGACAAATCGAAGAATGAAAATGTCACGCTCTATAACTTCTTGTCCAATGATGGTAATTTCATTGACACTAAATTTGTTTCACCAGCAGCAACAGAACCTCCACCACCGCTGCACCACCGCTGCACCACTACTATGTTGTGAATATTCTAGATAATGCTGGCAGCGTCGCAGGCGTGTTTATCAGTCAGGTCACGGCCTTGACCCGCGCGCGACCGAGTTAGGCTAATATTAGCTTGTTGTGACACAGTAAGTCAGTCGCGTCGCAGTAAGGAATGTGGGAGTATGTGCGATATTGTGCTGGTAGTTTCTAGAAATTGTGTAAAGGTATATAAGGAGCGAAAGCGAGTAAGAGACGGAGAGCAGCAGATACGGCAGAGTTAAAGGTGAGAGCTTTGACTCCACGGAGCGAGTTTTCTGCTGTGTGCTAGCGAGCCTCTGCGGTACTGTAAGCAGAGTGAAGCTGTGTGAGTGCTACGAATTGCTGTTGCTGATTTTCACCACTGTAGAGGTCAGTGCGTGAATAAAGTTCATTGGAAACGACCACCAGAGTCTGTCACTTCGACTTCCTAGCGCAAGCCAGGAGAACCCCCGTACATCAAGATATTGCAAGAGAAGAGTGCAACATTGGTTCCCAGACGGGGAACAGTCCAAGCAGTGACAGTCTACGACGGAAATGGAAGGCGACAAGCGCGTGACTCGAGCTGTCGCACGCGCGGAGGCGACAGAGCAACCGACGGAAGACATCGCAATGATGATGAGACTTCTGCTCGACCAACAAAAGGAGGAAAAACGTCACAGAGAACGGAAAGAGCTAGAAGAAGCCCAGCGTCGCCAGCAAGAAGCTGCAGACCGTGAGAGGGAGAAGGCAGATCGCGAACGGAAAGAGCTAGAAGAAGCCCAGCGTCGCCAGCAAGAAGCTGCAGACCGTGAGAGGGAGAAGGCAGATCGCGAACGGAGAGAACAAGAAGAAGCCGAGCGTCGCCAGCAAGAAGCCGCATACCGCGAAAGGAAGGAGCTCGAAGAAAGAGAAAAAGAGGCATGGAGAGAACAACAAGAAGCAGAACGTCAGGGAGAGTTGCTGCAGACCATCAAAGCTGGGACGGAGGGACTGCAGAGGGAAATCGAGGCAGTAAGCTTTCGCCTAGGAGAGGAGGTAGATCGCATTGATGCTAATCTCCAGCAAGAAGCACAACGCCTCCACTCCCTCGAAGGGGAAGTAACCCGGCTCGACACCGTCATCTGCAGACTAGAGAGAAAGCTGGAAGAGAAAGAAGAAACAAAAGCCAGCCTCTCCTATCCAGCCAGATTTTGCACCCAAGATAACCACCGGGCCTCCAAGCAACTTCGAGCCGAGGCGTGACCATTCGTCTCACCAGGAGGAGGCATACCCCCCAGCCGGTCGTCCAGTGCAGCGGCCACAAACGTACGACGGGAAGGCACCGTGGGATGCCTACCACATTCAGTTCGAGGTGACCGCGCAGATCAACGGTTGGGGAGAGCGGGAGAAAGCGAGTTTCCTCATCTCCAGCCTGACGGGACAAGCGCTGACAGTCCTGGAAACCATCCCACCCGAAGGCAGGAATGACTACACAGCCCTCGTTTGGACCCTCCGTGACAGGTTTCAAGATTCCCGAAATGCAGACCAGGCTAAGGCGGCACTCTACACGAGAAAGCGCAAAAAGGGAGAATTACTCATCGAGTTGGCGGCTGACATCGAGAGGCTGGTGAGGCGAGTGCACCCTGCGTTCAACAGGGAGGCAATTGACGATTTGGCTCGGGAGAAGTTTGTAGATGCCCTCGTCGATGACGAAGTGAAATGCCAAGTACAGGTGTTGGCTCCCTCTACCTTGGCGGAAGCAGTCAACACCGCTCTCCGTGTCGAGGCTATCGCTCAACACGAGGAAGCGACCCAGCGAGCATCTCACCCTCATAGGATCAGAGCCATTGGCAGCCAGGAGAAGTCGGAGGGTGACGGCGACACTCTCTCTCTGAACCAGTTTCGCCAGCTGATGGCGGAGTTCTTGGAGAAGATACAAAACCGCTTTTCCCGTCAGGACGGACAGCAAGGGCAGATCAGATGCTATAATTGCGATAAGATAGGCCACATCGCTCGCCGCTGTCCACAGAGGAAGGAGAAAGCCACCACAGCCCAGGAAAACTAGGATGCGCCGGGCTTAAGGGGCATAGCCCGGCGTCCTCTGCCTCCACCGCCCCACATCGCATCAGTCATCGGTTGAAGGGTGTCCGCGTAGACCCAGGAGGACCGGCGATCGAGGTGTACATCGACGGTAACCGTCATCAGGCACTGATCGACTCAGGAGCGACCATTTCTGTGATAAAGACTGGTCTGTGCCCCTTCCAGAGAAGAGAGGAATCAGCGATGGTGCTCACTGACGTCATGAACAGACCGATCCCTGTGCACGGCGTCGTGACAGTGAAGGTGAAGGCCGGTGAGCTTGTTGTTTCTCACCCCTTCGTGATCGCCGATGTAGAAGATGACGTCATCCTGGGGATAGACTTTTTGCAGAAGCATTGCTGTGTTATAGACTGGGGACGGTCCCTCCTGCTGATTGATGGGCACCACGTGCAGTTGAAGGGTCTTGGGGGTGAAGGGAATGCTTCACTGCGGCCCTCGGGTGCGTTGAGGCGGATCGCCGCTCAAGAGACGCCTCTGGCAGTCGCACAGAGACAGGACCCGGACCTGCAGCCCATCATCCGCTGGATGGAGGACAGGCCTGTCCGCCCACCCTGGAGGAAGGTCGCCGTTACCAGCCCTGTCACCAAGGCTTACTGGACCCAGTGGGATGCCTTGCAGCTGACGGATGGAGCGCTGTACAGAAAGTGGATGGACGAGAAGGGAGAAACCTGCCGCCTTCTCCCTGTTCTGCCGAGAGCCATGCAGGAGGAAGCGCTGAGACAGGTACACGATGACCCAGCAGCTGGCCACCTCGGAAGGCAGAAGACGTACCGACGCGTCTGTGAGCGGTACTTTTGGATTGGTCGACACAAGTCCGTTCGCAACTTGTGTCGGCGCTGTGCCATCTGTGCCTCACGGACAAGACCCCACAGTCGCCGTAGTGGCTCTAGCAAGACTGACAGTTCTGCAGTGGTCGCCGGGCCATTGGTGGATATCCCCCGTGAAGTGCCCCAGGGTGTGGAACCGCTCCAGGGTATGCTGCAGGCAGTGGGAAAGTCCGCAAGGACACACCTGCAGCGGAGCGTGGACGGAATGAAGACTGGTTACGACCGCAAGGCCTATCACCAGACCTCTCCTGATGGCACTGCACCGTGGTACCCCAACCCACGGGCTGAGAAGGGATGCACCACCAAGCTGGCCCGGCCACCGGGAGGACGTTACGTGAACCGTACCCGTCTCTGGAAGTACCAGGGAGAACTACCGCCGGACTGGTGGCAGTCGCCACGACGTCACCCTGACCCGACCGACGACGAGCCCACAGAGAGAGACACTGTACCAGGGCCTTCCTCAGAAGACGAGAGCGTGGATGGAGCGACCCCTGATTATGTACAGACATACACGCGGCGAGGGCGGCGTGTGATGCGGCCCTCTCGCTTCATGTGAGGAGTTCTTTATTTTCAGTGACAGTATGGACAGTGGTCTTGCAGACATTGACCCCATGGACTGGGCAGATGCTACCGCAAGGAAGCTTTCGCCCATGTGTCAGGTTTCTGCATCTAGGCCACTCATTTTGTAATTCTTGAACTACCTGGACTGCGGATTGACTTTTTCCCGGTATTTCGTTGTTGTTGTTGATGATGATAATGTTGTTGCTAGTTGTGTATTTTTGAGGTGTTAGTTTATGGTGTTTTGTAAGTTTAATGATGGAGTTGTATATGTAGTGAGACCAACGAGGTCGTTTCGGTCTTTAGGGGAGGAGCTATGTTGTGAATATTCTAGATAATGCTGGCAGCGTCGCAGGCGTGTTTATCAGTCAGGTCACGGCCTTGACCCGCGCGCGACCGAGTTAGGCTAATATTAGCTTGTTGTGACACAGTAAGTCAGTCGCGTCGCAGTTAGGAATGTGGGAGTATGTGCGATATTGTGCTGGTAGTTTCTAGAAATTGTGTAAAGGTATATAAGGAGCGAAAGCGAGTGAGAGAGGGAGAGCAGCAGATACGACAGAGTTAAAGGTGAGAGCTTTGACTCCCAGGGGAGCGAGTTTCTGCTGTGTGCTAGCGAGCCTCTGCGGTACTGTAAGCAGAGTGAAGCTGTGTGAGTGCTACGAATTGCTGTTGCTGATTTTCACCACTGTAGAGGTCAGTGCGTGAATAAAGTTCATTGGAAACGACCACCAGAGTCTGTCACTTCGACTTCCTAGCGCAAGCCAGGAGAACCCCCGTACATCAAGATATTGCAAGAGAAGAGTGCAACAACTACTACCACGGCACCTACACCACCAGCACCACCACCGCTGCACCACCACCACTACCACCGAACCACCACCACCGCCACCATCATCATCATCGTCATCGTCGTCGTAATTATCAATACCATCAGTCATCATCATCATCATCATCATCATCATCATCATCATCATCATCATCATCATCGTCGTCGTCGTCGTCAACAATACCATCGATCATCATCAGCAGCAGCAGCAGCACCAGCACCAGCAGCAGCAGCAGCATATATCATCATCAGCAATCATCATCATCATCATCATCATCGTCGTCGTCGTCGTCGTCGTCATCAATACCATCAATAATCATCATCATCATCATCATCATCATCATCATTAGCGAATCATAGTGCGTCCTCCACGAACTTCGTATCGGCATAATTCGTATCTAAATCAGGGTGCGCGCGCATCACAAGAAAGTTACGAACTTCGTTTCTCTCATGTCGCATAGAACAGCAGACGAATTTCGTTTCTGTGAACGAAGGTACGCAACTCTTGGTAAACTTTCGTGAGTTCACTATGAAGATTGCAGGGAATCGAAATTGGGTCACATTTCACAAAACAGCCGTCTGACGATTAAATAACCATACATTTAGCACCAGACTTTCCATTTACTCATGAAATAAGGCAAGCATCGCATAACTTGATGTTTTGATTAACTAGGAAGGAACATCGAGCAATTTAAAACTTGAAGCGTGACATATTTTGGGTCGCCATTTTCTTCGGATGCTAGTCTTGTGAAGGCCAAACAGTTGGTCTCTTAAACCACGCCTGGAATGTTTACTGTTTGTCAGTCAAGCCCTTTCATTTTACAAATCAGCAGTTGAAACGACATGGTATCATTTTCTTGTGATTACAGTAATGTTAGGACAACGGAAGAATGCAAAAAGACTCACCGAAATGGAGTTCGGCAAATCGTCTGTTTTCACGAAGTTCGTATGGGCAACACTTGTTCATTACCATATCGCAGACAACCGGATGTCACGTGACAGCACAAGGTGTGACGTAGAATGCAATAATGCCTCATTAAGCTACGAATTATGCCGATACGAAGTTCGTAGAGGACGCTCTATGTTACCCTATTGTCGCGTATAGTTAGCTAAAATAGAGGACTCACCCTCGAGGAACGACATAGTCGTCCAAGAGGGGAGGGACAATTAGCCTAACAGAGTTTACAAACTAAACTCGACCATCACTCCTTGGTGGGACACCACAAACAGTCAAGCAATGTTTAACAAACACGTGAAAAGGACCACTGAATCGGGAATAAATAAAACAAGCAAAGTTTAATCGACAATGAAATGACATCAAAATTCACAACAACATCTTCAGCGGAAGCAAGATGGCGGGGTACTTCCGCTGTAGGGTTGGCAAAAGTAAACATCAACAGCTCACTCTAGCAAAGTGATTCCAGACACTCAAAACTTGGAATCAATTACACACAGGTAAACACACCCACGTTACTATGTGGTACAGGGAAAACCCACTTCCCTTCTCTCCATCTCAAAATTACCAGAAACTGGAATTTATTCACAACAAGCAGTTTCTGACAAGAAAAACACCCCTTCCAACCACTCGTTCTAGTACTCGCCACTAGAACGAGAGAAATCTCACAACAGAGAAATACAGTTTTCCACTTCTGCTCAAACACCCGAAACTAGAATAAATTCAATAATCCCATTTCAGACAAAAAAACCCTCTTCCAACCATTCGTTCAAATGCTCGCAGCAAGAACGAGAGGAATCTCACAACAGAGATTAAAGTCTATTACTTCCACAATAGCACAAAGTTGCATCCACTCTCCAACCCACAAACAGTTTCCAACTTTACTGCAAAATCATTTAACAAACCAATGTTAAATTGAGATCTCCAAACTTCCCCTGAAATCCCAGAACGTTAAGAAAGAAACAATCTCCCCAGAAAGATTTTCCCCGTCCCTTTACCCAGTCTCCTTTAGCTAAGTTACTCAACAAAGCCACAAAACACCCTTCCTTTGTCTGAATATCAATGAGCCCCAAACCCCCGTTAGCTCCGCCCCCCTTTCCCCTTGTGATGACGCACTTCCGCCCACCACTCACTACCAAGGAAAGACACTTAGAGGCAAATCAGACACGCGTGAAACCACACTCACGCGTTTCTTTCTCGCATGACAACCCAGTTCAAAACAAGCTCCCGTGAGCGGTGAAACAGATGCCGAATACAAATGAAGAAAGAATGAAAAATGTTTTCGCTTACCCTTTTCGAAGCCCGGACCTCTTGCAGTCCAGAACACTCTAATCCTGACATAGCACTACCCAGCCCAACCAAGTCAGAATTATTTCAACCCAAACCTCACAGAAAATTGCACACGACCTACTACCCCTCCTCCCCTTTCAGTCCGTCGAAAGTATAACTGTCCCAAACACCAAGCTTGGACAAATCCCAGAAGAAAAGTTCCTCTTTGAAGGTTCCCGGTAGTATAGCGATGAAGCACGCCGCCAGGCGCCCCGTCGTCGTGGTAAACAGGTAGGCCCCCTCGCCCCGCTCCTGTCCTGAGGTATCACTGACTAGCGAACACCGCGCTCGCTGACCAAGCCAGTAAAGTTCGGACAGTCCATCCGAATGCAGCAGGAATCCCCCCGGTCATCAGCACAAGTGCGAAATAATTTCATCCTACAAGAAGATCAGTCCATTCATCGCATTTCTCTCATTGTATATCCCCCTACAACCAATGGCTGCGTGTATCACCGCCCCGCGCGAGTGAACGACGCTAGCGTCTTGACCGTCCCGCTTCTAACCTGTCCTATCACTTGACACATTAGGCCACAACCAATGTGGGCTTACACACCGGTCCGTTGGTGTATTCGTTAGACCCCAAAAATATGGCACCCAGTTAGTCGTAACGAAGTTGTAACTCCCGGAGTTACTACAGAAAAGAGTACTTGCACATCAGCTTCCACCACAGTTGAGGAAAAAGCACTCCCTGTGCTTCGAAGTGTCGTTCGCCCATCTCGACGCTGGCCTGTGCCGACGTAGGTAGAGTTCTCACTAACTCCCGAGGAAGCCGGTAATTGCAGAAACGACAGAGTGCTCGTAGAGCGCACGTAGAACGTACGAAAACGTGCGTAGCCTGGAAACATACAAGCGAATGCCTAATGAGGAACTATACTTTCTCCCCCAAGAATTTCACACATTAATGATTCAACATTAGAGCGACGCACCCTGGCTTGAACGCTTAGTTGAAACGAACTTGCCTGCACCCAGCGAGTAAATTGAATTTAACATTCCCGGTTCACGAATTGAATTACAAACACGACTTAACAGAGAGAGGCATTTCCCCAGCCTTCCCCCAAAGATTTAGCTCAATTCTAAAGCATATTTCACTCATGCACAATGAATGACCCTTTTTCCCGCCTAAACCAAACGACCAATTTCCCAATGGCAAAGAATCGTCACAAATTGCACGTTACCTCAAAACGTCAGGCTGTGATGCTTCCCATTAGCAAAACTTCGCTCCATCTCAACCCAAAGCTCTCTTTTCTCACTCTCGCGGCTGACTCAGCATCAGTCTCCAGCAGAGAGATTTTTCTCAGCAAAGCCAAACGCCCTTTGCTCGCCACCTCCATGTGGCTCCCGGCCAGCGGAGCTTTCGCCCGCTAGACCGCACCCATCCGACCGATGGCTCCCGTCTGATCTAGAACGCTCCGTCAGCCCTGATGTTAACTCCGTCACGTGATTAATCCCCAATCAGAGTTCAGTAATTTCGCGCCTTTCGACCATCTCCCAATCATTGCTCGACTAATTTTTCGCGCTCTTCAGACCCGTGCTGAATAGTATGTGAACCCTGTGGCATACCAACGCACCCCTACACCCTCCAACTAACCCCCTGAGGTGACGTCGCTTCCCCCGCCACTCGAAACTATCCGCCGCATTGCGGTAAAACGGTCCCAGCGCGTAATTCAATGTAACCGCACGCACTGACAATTTACTGCACATAATCACCCATCTTGTCGCATCTTGCGACAATCATTATCATCATCATCATCATCATCATCATCATCATCATCACCACCTCCACCACCACCACCACCACCACCACCACCACCACCACCACCACCACCACCAATGATTCAATGGCTGGATATGGAAAATCTTTCATCTCGGCAGCACACAATGTCCGACTCGAACGATTTAATTTCCACCGAAGTATAGATTTTTCGGTGAAAACTTTCATAGCTTCATACGGGTGCTTCAGTAAGAACTTTACTTCTCGTTCGTGAGACACAAGACAGGGAAAGGTCTGAATGACCTAATGACGCCCTTTGACCCCATGTGACTTTTTTGGCTGCCTTGGCCACCCCTGGCTGTGTGACTGGGAGTAAACCCCGAAAGCCCAGCCCAGGTGCCAGGTGTCTCATTTGACGAGAGAGCACGGAGGAGCTCTAGCCATTCAGATCGAGGGAGATTGACAGTTGGGGGGAGCCCGCTTGCTGCCCCCTGGTCAGCTGCAGCCCCTGTCTGGAGGGCTTCTGGACCTGGTCCATGACTTCAGTCAAGGCCGGCAACGACAGAGTCAGACTGCTCAGATCCAACCACGTGCTCTAACCGCTCTGGAAGATCGAGCCTCGACCACGCGCAGACTCAGGTTTTGGGTTTTGATGGTGGTGGTGACGTGGCGGTGGTGATGGCAGCGTCAACAGTCCAAGGCGATGGAGGTGGCGGCCATGGTGGTTGTGGTGTGCATGGTGGTTATGGTGTGCATGATGGTTGTGGTGGCCATAATGGTTGTGGCGGCCATGATGGTCGTGGTGGCCATGATAGTTGTGGTGGTCATGATGGCAGTGGTGTGCATGATGGTTGTGGTGGCCATGATGGTTGTGGTGGCCATGATGGTTGTGGTGGCCATGATGGTTGTGGTGGCCATGATGGTTGTGGTGGCCATGATAGTTGTGGTGGCCATGATAGTTGTGGTGGCCATGATGGTTGTGGTGGCCATGATGGTTGTGGTGGCCATGATAGTTGTGGTGGTCATGATAGCAGTGGTGTGCATGATGGTTGTGGTGGCCATGATGGCAGTGGTGTGCATGATGGTTGTGGTGGCCATGATGGTTGTGGTGGCCATGATGATTGCGGTGGCAATAGAAGTGGTGGAGATGGTAAAGACATCGACCATTTCGAGTCGTTTCGTCTTCCATGCGCTGAAGGATTGTACTCTCTCTGAGTCTTTACTTCCGTGTCCATCACGGCAGCGAGAGTTCGCCAGGCAGGGCAGATGAGGCAGGGACAGCTCTACTTCCGTGTCCATCACGGCAGCGAGAGTTCGCCAGGCAGGGGAGATGAGGCAGGGACAGCTCTACTTCCGTGTCCATCACGGCAGCGAGAGTTCGCCAGGCAGGGGAGATGAGGCAGGGACAGCTCTACTTCCGTGTCCATCACGGCAGCGAGAGTTCGCCAGGCAGGGGAGATGAGGCAGGGACAGCTCTACTTCCGTGTCCATCACGGCAGCGAGAGTTCGCCAGGCAGGGGAGATGAGGCAGGGACAGCTCTACTTCCGTGTCCATCACGGCAGCGGGAGTTCGCCAGGCAGGGGAGATGAGGCAGGGACAGCTCTACTTCCGTGTCCATCACGGCAGCGGGAGTTCGCCAGGCAGGGGAGATGAGGCAGGGACAGCTCGTTGACGGAAAGGGAAGAGGAGAACTGCCTGCAGCCATTGCGGACGGAACTGCCAGTCCAGGATTGGAGTCTCGGCTTCTCTAGAGAGTGCCTCACTACAAAGCTGCGCCATCGACTTTAGAGAAGGACGAAGGTTTGAGAGACAGAGAGATCCACAATGAGCAACGGTTTAAAGTTGGCCTGTGGTCAATGGTGTTGCCATAGACACGATGCAGTCGATGTGTTTTGTGGAACAAGGGCGTGTAAACCAGTCGCAAACAGGTTGTAGCGAATCTTCTTAAGGTGGAATGCGCTGTCTTATGTCTAAGCGTAGACCCTGAGAAAGGAAATTGTCGCTTATAGAACACCCACAAGCGCACGTACATTCGAATCGTCCAAATAACATCCATGTAAAAACTTTAATACAATTTTCAGTTTTAGATGATAAAACGATGGACTTAATTCAGACCTGTCTGTCTCATCAAGATTTCCAGCTGACCTTGTGGTTCGTTTGACAGAATCACGAGCAAGAAGGTTAACCCCTGTCGCAGCGCTAGAGCGACGAAATCTGGAGTTGCCTCCCTTACACTGTACAACGTGTTCTTTTTTCGATCGAGGTCTTTTGCCCACGTGGGACTAGAGTCCGTAGCGTTTACACCGAGTCTTTTCCTGTCGTAAAACGCGAGGACGTCGATGCCAACCCACCAAGTGGTCCGATGCAACAGCGATACTGAAAAGGTAATCAATCTTAGTAATCGAGCTGATGATAGTAAATGCTGTGCCAGAGACTAGTTTGTTTTTTAGTCACAAAGTTTCAGATTTGTCTTCTACGTCAGACAAAAAATTCTGATACAATACTTGCATCGGTCTACAGACTACGGCATCTTGCTCGATACTTTGAAGGAATGAGAGGCTCTAGTCAGTGGTGAAGGCGCTCATCTCCACTCAGTCCTTTGAGGCGGACAGGTGCAGTGTGCAAAGTGCACGGGCCCTACAGTTGCACTTTTGGGCAAGGCGCTTCACCT
>JAWQFJ010029105.1:12500-25000 GCA_034096865.1 Theodoxus fluviatilis | reverse complement strand
GTGGTATTTCAGTATTGCCGTTAGTTTATTGCACAAATCATTTAGGTGCTGTACTTGTCATCAAGAAGTATTCTTCAGACTGACAAATTAATATTATAAGTTAGTGAGCTTTCATCGGAGAGCGAAAAGCGCAGCTATTGTAAAATAGTGGCTCACCGGAAGTGATGGTCCCGCGAATCACTACCTCTCTCGCAGTTCGGCGAAGCAGGCGGTCCCGTTGGATAGTGTCTTTGGTAAGAATGAGAAGGAAAGGCCTCACTCGCAGTGACCTACTTCTCTCTGCTGTCGACTGGTAGTGGCACGCTGCTTGACTTTCACTGCCGTCTTTACCTCGATCATAATTATATGCACTACTTGACGACGACAGATGGAAGGATGAGACACTGACACAAAGTGGCATCCATTGATTTGGACACCGTCACTGTCCTCATTGACACGTGACCTCTACTCGCACGTCACAACTGGACTGCAGTCCCATATTTAGCAACTGACGTCATTATGACCATTTGAAGGTCCACCATAGCTGCCTCCCGCCTTTACCATGGAGTCTTTGATTCCATTGATTCTTTGATGTCTTTTGTCTCTCCCTCCTTCTTTCGCTCACTTTGTTCCCGTTTCCATCTGAGCCATTTTGCCCTACCTTTTAGCTCGATATCTTTTCATCTACTGATTAGCATATTTCTACTTCTTCCCTCTGTTCTTCCTCGTGTTCATTCACTCAGTTTCTTTACTTTTTATGCCATATTTACGATTTTTTTTCTTCACTCTTTCGCCTCATTGACTTCCTTCGTCTCTTTCCCTCAGTCCTCTTCTCTATCTCATTATATTCTGTTGGTCTTTTAAAACTTTTATTTTGCACGTCTTTCCCTTTTTAAGATACAGCTGTGCTCGTTACCTGCAGGTCGTTACTGGAGTACTCTACGTACAGTCATCACCATGGTAATGAGTGGATGGCGTCAAAATGGAGGATCGCTCTGACAGTATTGAAGGTGCCCTGATTGCAGAGGATGAAGTTGACCACCATAATTTCTCAAGTGCGCGTTCTAGACTCTTGCATTATCCATCTGCTCTAAACTTTGACGGTCCGCATTGGATGAAACACGTATTAAACGTATCAATGCGGAAGATACGGCATGGAAGACCAATGAACTGACCATTGTCCTCTGTCCCTCTGCCTTCCTTCGGCATCCTGGCTTTTCTTTTGGCTTTTCCCGTATGCTGTTGGAAAGTAAGGGCATTAAACGTTGCGGCTGAATCATCCCTTCCATTGAGACTGGATTGCCAGTCCAAGAACTAAGCCGTTACCTCCACCCTCACCTGACCACCGAAGCCCACTTGTGCATCATTGGCGCACAGTACCATGCTGCTACTTCATCAGTTACTGCCTCCACTGGATGGAGGGCGTTGTTTCTAGGTTTTGTGCCAAACCCAGACAACCCCCAAATAATAACAATTTTACACTGTTGACGTAGTGCGACATGTTATATCTCGGAACAAACACACGGCGCATTAGATCTTTGTGTTGATAGAGGCTGACCCATTTTTGGCAAAGTGGACTGCCCAGGGTATGGACTGTTGCTAGCTCGATCAAGCTCGCAAGGGGGACGAACAAGTGACGGTACATCCTTTCCGCATTATTAAGAATTGTACACAAGTGGAATCAAGGTGACGGATTTACTCGTGTGTACATTGAAATGATCCTTTCTCCCTGTTTTCCGTGTGAGTTGTCAGATGATGAACTATCATACTACTACTGTTATAAATTGCATGTGTATGCATGTGTTGAATAATGGACACTTAAGAATGTATAGAAGCCAGCCAGGTCTGAAATAAATGTAGGGGTGAAGCCTGGTGATGAAACAGTGAACTGTTTCAAATTAAGGCGCCGAGCTAGAAGTATGAGTATCCTTGACACTGATAAATTCAACGTATAGACATTCAAAGTGATTGGCCAACTTTTAAAGTTAGAGTGGGGAAAATGTGCTGGCCAAGCACGCGCCAAATCCCTATTACCCTATTGGTTTAGCGAGAGTGAATTCTTGAGACTTTGAATGGAGACCTTGGGGGAGGGAATAAAAGGGCTGCTGTCTGCTGACTCGTGGCTGGCACTCTCTGCTCTTCGGCTCCTGGCGTAGAGTGGAATAGTCTATGGCAGGGCGGATGGGTGACATCTGCCCTCTACCTCTCATGGAGTCCAGCTCTGAGTCTCCCTGGCCTCTCTTGATGACCGGAGCACCAGCCCTCGGGGGGGGGGGAGTGGGCCACGCCAAACAGCCACAAGCGCAGATGGCCGTTCCCTACCCCCCCCCCCCCCCACCTCCACCAGAATCCCGCTTTGCCTGATAAACAAGGAGGACGGAGGGGAGATGATGCGGTTTCAACCCCCCCTTCTATTAGGACCCACCCCTCGTGTCAGTCGTCACCTCCCCAGGGCCCAAAAACATCACCCCTTGAAGAACGACCACCAGGGTCAACGGCTCTGACCCCTTCAGCATTCTTTCAAGGAGCGGACTCACGTGAACTCTCCTTCCAGATAAGTTCTACCTTGTAGTATAGGCTGGCTGGCTAAATTAGGATTAAATAAGTATTACTCATGCACGTTGATTTAACAACCATTGCCCATCTTTTCAATCATTATTAAAGTCATTTGGTATTCGATGTCTGCCCTCATCTTCTCTGTTGTCCTGTCCATTCTTGACAGCGAGAAAAGTGAGTGTATGTTACAAGATAGCAGTGCGTTTTCCCTAGAAGCCCTGAATAATAATCAGAGCACTGCCTTGTAACAAACAACTTCAGGAATAACTACCATCCACTCGCCACTCAGCGTACTTCAAAGAGACGCAGAAAAGGGAAAGGAAAGCCGACAAGATGTGATCACAGAAGCAGAGCTGTGATTTCCATGGGCTGAGACAACATCCCCTTGTGTGACTGCTCAACTTCCAAGCTTATCAATGCACTCCTACTGGACGAGTATCTGTGTTCATCACAAGACTTTTACGTCCATGTCGGGTCACTGAAGAACGCCGGTGAGGAAATGTCAAGGTGCTCCCACTGGACCTCCCTGTGGCTGAGTGTGACACCCCGTAGACAGCCACCAAAGATCCTATATGTATATAGGGTCTTTGCAGCCACACAGAGCTTACGGGGAACGGCGTGTAACTCCTGACAGGAGACAGTTGCCCTCGGCCTAGGCCTAGGGCGATGGGTGGAGCAGGGTTATGGACGGGAGAAGGTTTGGGGTAGGAAGGGGGACAACCCAGAGGCTGGAAGGGGAAGTGGGCAGGGAATAAGGTGGGGTGGGGGGGTGGGGGTGGGGGGTGTTGGCCGCTGTGGCCGGGGTTGCTACCCGGGCCCTAAAGTCTGTCCGCTTCTACCGGCTAAAGCTGCAATTAGAGGGGGAGGGGGGTAGGGATGGGGGCGAGGGGGGTAGGGAAACCAGACAGGGACGGCCCGGTTCTCCGTGTATCCCAGAGCGCCCCGCGGCCCTTGTGTATCCCGGCGTGCCCTGCGCCGCGCCCCGGGGTGTGGGGACAAACACAGGTACGTGACACCCAGGCCCGCCGTCTGCGCGCGCATACATCCGGGCATTGTGCATCTCTCGCCCCGTGCTGCCCTCCCCCTTTCTCCCGTGGGGAACAGAGCCGCTCTCCCTTGGAAAGCGGTTCCCCTGCCTCCCGTCCTGGCGTCCCCTGTTGAATGAACTGCTCCTCATTGATCGAAAAGTTCCCCCACCCCCTCTCCTTCTTTCGTTACTCTTCTTGATGAATGAAGTGCGATAAGAGAGATAAAGCCAAACCCACAGTTGAAAGAAACACTGCTCACCAGGTGAAAGCTTTTTTTGAGTCCCCTTCTCCGTCTGGGACTTTCCAAGATAAATGAGGAGCGATAAGAGGTTTAAAGCCACCCTCGCTGTTGAAAGAAAAACTGCTCTCCCGCTGAGCTCTGTCTTTAAAAAAATAGTGTATCCTTCTTTTTTCCCTTGCCTACCAGTGGCACGCTGTTTTGAAAAAAAAATGGCGTTCTTTTCATCCCTTTGTTACTTCTGTCTGCTGCATGAACTTCTGCCTCCAATGCACGCTGACCTTCCTGTATCTCAGTGAGTGCATCCCACGCTGTTCAAGCAGTCTGCCTTCCTCTGCTCTCAGTCGTCCTCCCACCTGGGCCATCCCCCCCTCCTCTCTCTCTCTCTCTCTCTCTCTCTCTCTCTCTCTCTCTCTCACTCTCTCTCTCGCTCTCTCTCTCTCTCTCTGTGTCTCTCACTCTCGCACACACACACACACACACACACACACACTCATACATACGCACATATATATACACATATACACACGTATACAACATACATGATATTCCGTGAACATTTGGTTGTGTACGTGTGATAGACGGATTTCTCTTCTGCTCTTCCTGCTTCAAAGCTTGGCCGCGTTGAAAGCCAAGAATCTTGCAAGGCATAGACCGTTGTCAACATAAGTCTACAAGTAATCGCCTTCAAATCTGCTTTCACCATGTTGACCCATGTTGACATCGGCATAGTCCTTGCAAGATCTTGGCTTTTCTCGCTTCTATGCAACGCCCCCCTTCCCTCTTCTGTGATGGACGAACACTCCGCTGGAGTCTTCCTATACGTCTGTACAAGACATGGACACTTTTCATTTCTCCCCCGCATTTCCAAGTGAGTGAACTTGCTTTTATGGGCATGTTTGAAATCCACATCCTTGTCTGTAATGTCTTCCATCTCCAAGAGCGTGACCTAACTCAAACAGAAAACATGCCGGAGAAGTGGACTGATGGACTCGAGTGCAAAGAACGATGTAGGATAGACCATAAAGACGCTGGCAGCAGACAAAAGAATGCTGTCTTTGATAACTGAAGTGAAAAGTGTAAGACGCAACCATTCGTCACTCAGAAAAAAACCCAAACCCGAAGGGATATATGCCTATGGATAAGTTAGCGTGTAAGAGTGCTCAATGTCAGAGTGCTCAATGTCAGAGCGCTCAATGTCACAGTGCTCAGAGTGCTCAGTGTCAGAGTGCTCAATGTCAGAGTGCTCAGTGTCAGAGTGCTCAGTGTCAGAGTGCTCAATGTCAGAGTGCTGTAAGATTGCTCAATGTCAGAATGCTCAATGTCAGAGTGCTCAATGTCAGAGTGCTCAATGTAAGAGTGCTCAATGTAAGAGTGCTCAATGTCAGAGTGCTCAATGTCAGAGTGCTCAATGTAAGATTGCTTAATGTCAGAGTGCTGTAAGATTGCTCAATGTCAGAGTGCTCAATGTCAGAGTGCTCAATGTCAGAGTGCTCAATGTCAGAGTGCTCAATGTAAGAGTGCTCAATGTCAGAGTGTTGTAAGATTGCTCAATGTCAGAGTGCTCAATGTCAGAGTGCTCAGTGTCAGAGTGCTCAATGTCAGAGTGCTCAATGTCAGAGTGCTCAATGTCAGAGTGCTCAATGTCAGAGTGCTCAATGTCAGAGTGCTCAATGTCAGAGTGCTCAATGTAAGAGTGCTCAATGTCAGAGTGCTCAATGTCAGAGTGCTCAATGTAAGATTGCTCAATGTCAGTGTGCTGTAAGATTGCTCAATGTCAGAGTGCTCAGTGTCAGAGTGCTCAATGTCAGAGTGCTCAATGTCAGAGTGCTCAATGTAAGAGTGCTCAATGTCAGAGTGTTGTAAGATTGCTCAATGTCAGAGTGCTCAATGTCAGAGTGCTCAGTGTCAGAGTGCTCAATGTCAGAGTGCTCAGTGTCAGAGTGCTCAATGTCAGAGTGCTCAATGTCAGAGTGCTCAATGTCAGAGTGCTCAATGTAAGAGTGCTCAATGTAAGAGTGCTCAATGTCAGAGTGCTCAATGTCAGAGTGCTCGATGTAAGATTGCTCAATGTCAGAGTGTTGTAAGATTGCTCAATGTCAGAGTGCTCAATGTCAGAGTGCTCAATGTCAGAGTGCTCAATGTCAGAGTGCTCAATGTCAGAGTGCTCAATGTCAGAGTGTTGTAAGATTGCTCAATATCAGAGTGCTCAATGTCAGAGTGCTCAGTGTCAAAGTGCTCAATGTCAGAGTGCTCAGTGTCAGAGTGCTCAATGTCAGAGTGCTCAATGTCAGAGTGCTCAATGTCAGAGTGCTCAATGTAAGAGTGCTCAATGTCAGAGTGCTCAATGTCAGAGTGCTCAGTGTCAGAGTGCTCAATGTCAGAGTGCTCAATGTCAGAGTGCTCAGTGTCAGAGTGCTCAATGTCAGAGTGCTCAATGTCAGGCCAAAAGGAGTCCACGCCCTTCGAGAAGGGAAGTAAAAAAATCGTCAGTAAAATCAGTGCCTTATATCATAAACGTCCATGGTAAACGAGACTCGAATCACAATGACGTAGGCATTCTGGTAATCACCAGAGATACAATGCAATAGTATAGAGGAAGAAGTAGGAGGAGGAGGAGGAGGAGGAGGAGGAGGAGGAGGAGGAGGAGGAGGAGGAGGAGGAGCAGGAGAGGAGGAGCAGGAGGAGGAGGAGTAAGACGAAGAGGAGGAGGAGGAGGAGGAAGAGGGAGGAGGAGGAGGAGGAGGAGGAGGAGGAGGAAGGAGGAGGAGGAGGAGGAGGAGGAGGAGGAGGAGGAGGAGGAGGAGGAGGAGGAGGAGGAGGAGGAGGAGGAGGAGGAGGAGGAGGAGGAGGAAGTAAATTAGAAAAATAAAAAAAACTCTTTATGTCTGGCGTTCAAGAATGTGACGTGGGAATACGTACTATACATTGTACCTCGTCTTTGGCCTGTCGCCCACGCTTTGTGAAGTTTTATCGTCCATCCTTTGTCCCCCCCCTCCCCACCCCCCCCCCCCCCCCCACCTTCGTTCTCCTGACCCCCTCGCATCTCCATCCCCCCCTTTCCTTTGAGCCTCCCCTTCACCCACCCCCACCCCCTTTCATCTTACCCCCTTTCCACCCCATTCCTGCCTCCCCTGTTCGCTGTCCGTTTCAGCACAGGTACGCGTGTCCTTACAGACAGAGCTGTCGTTGTTTGGTCTGCTCTCATCCATTCCTCGTTCCGCGCACCTTCCCCCAAACCCAACTCGGAGTGTTGCCTGGTCACCTGACGTGGAAGAAAGCCTCGCTATGCGTGCACACGCAGTTTCCCTGCCTTTCCGATCTGCCCCCACCCTGCCCCGTGAGTTCCCGTGAGTTCCCGTGCGTGGGACGAGATGGAATGGGGCGTCCGCCGTTAACCCGCAATTATTCTGCTCGGCTTAGATCCGACACTTAAACCAACAAAAACCATTCATTTACGTGCATTTCGCAAAGTCACTTTGCCCTGATCATAAAGACGAGCAGTAATTGAAATACGCCATTGCAGTTTATAACTTGAACGGTAGGTAAGGAGAAGAGCGAATAAAACGGCTCATTATTTTCAGTTTCTAAGTAGAATACCTTGGCTTGTGTTCTCGACAAAGAAAGAGAGAACATATTGTAGTTTTTCTTTTGTTTTCTCTCTCCTCCTTCCATGTTCCGGCCTGTCTGCCTGTCTGCCTGATTACCTGCCTGCCTGACTATCTGTCTGCTTGTTGTTTGTATGTGTGTGTCTGTCTGTGTGTCTGTCTGTGTGTCTGTTTGTGTGTTTGCTTGTGTGTTTGTCTGTGTGTCTGTCTGTGTGTCAGTCTGTCTGTCTGTCGGCTGGTCGGTCGGTGGGTCGGCCAGTCTGCCTGTCTGTCGTGTGTTGTGTGCGTGTGTTGTGTGTCTGTGTGTGTGTGTGTGTGTGTGTGTGTGTGTGTGTGTGTTCTGCATGCGTGCGTGCGTGCGTGTCTGTCAGTCAGTCTGTTCTTCTGCCCGTCCGTTCGTCCCTTTGTCCGCCCGCCCGCCTGCTCGCCTGTTCGTCTGTTCGTCCGTCCATCTGTCCGTCCGTCCGTGTGTGTGTGTGTGTGTGTGTGTGTGTGTGTGTGTGTGTATGTGTGTGTGTGTCTGTCTGCGTGTTTTTTGTGTGTTTGTCTGCGTGTCTGTCTGGTTTTCTTTATTAAACACACACACACACACACCCACACACACACACACACACACACTCCCTAGAATTCACTGAGACACAGACGCCGTCATATAATTGCAGTTAGCAATGGTAACTACAGACATCGCACATGCATACTCAAGCCTCTTTAAGTTTGCCTTGAGTTTTCTAAAGAAGCTACTACCGTTTGGCTGCAAGCTATATTCCCCATACAGCCTGTCATCGCCCCCTTCCCCCCCATCTTTGCATGTATGTTTCAATGGCGGTGCTCATGAAATGGTTGGACGATTAGCTTGGGTGCGTTTCCTAATCAAGTATTTTGCACGAATCTCGCTGGAAACTCGAGGCCTAGGGCGTTGCCCACCGCGTCTCGTTCACAAGGAGGCACTCGCTGAGAAGGAGGGTGGCCGAGGTAGCTCCGGAGATACCTCGCCGCGTCTAGCTGCAGAGGCCCGGAGGACCCAAAATGGCGGAGGCCGTGCCAGTTGGGTTGCCGTTCATAGACGGCAGTGCTTGTAGTGCGCTTTTTACTGCCCGAGGATGGACAAGTGTACGTGCACAGAAGTATTTGCTGTTCAAGCGTTCATTTGTATATTTTGAAGAGTACGTGTGTAGGCTATTTCTGGACAGTCACTCTCGAAAATGTATTCATCGTTGCATACACGAAACACCGTACATGGTCAGTCCCTGAATTATGTCCCTTGAATTGATCTGGGGTGTAATTCATGAACTTGGACTTTCAGCGTGGTCTAAGGCTAGTCTCGGACCACTGTCGTTGTCTACAATTCATGAACTTGGACTGTCGTAGTCTACAATTCATGAACGTGGACTTTGTTCAGTCGGCAGACTGAACTGCGGACTACGGTGGTCCAAGGATTTGTTAGACTACACACCAAAGTCCAAGACCAGCGCGAAATTAAATGGCCGACCTGTTCACGGTTCGCAAATAATAAGCTGTATTTTGGGACACTGGAAACCCATCCAAAGAAAGTATAAGCCATGAACAGCATTAAATTATGAAAGCTGTATGTTGATTGCATCAATAGGTCGTAAAAACGCTTACATTTTACAATTGGAAATGCAGGTCGCCGAGCTTCGCGCACTGCTATTTATAGCTGAAGCGCGGACCGCTGCGACACCAGTAAACAGTGTTGTCCTCGAACCTGCCTGCTGCTGTTGACATTGGGTACAATGCTAGTGTTGTCTGATGCTATGAAAACGATACATTAAAATTGCATCTGTGTTATGAAAACACTGCTCAGATTAAATTGCTTTATTTTTGGTAACTGAGAAAATGTGTGACGATCGCCAGGGTTTCACGAGTTTGGTGGGGAAAGTGAGTTGAGGCTGATCGAGTGTGTGTGTGTGCGTGTGTGTGTCAGTGTCACTGTGTGTGTATATTTATCCTCATCAAGACAGATTATTGTACCCCTTCCTTACTGAATTTCAATGGTTCTCACTTGGAAATCCTGCCATATTGTAAAACTTGATCTTCTGCTCGTTTGCCTCTTGCTGATGAACTTAATAAACGGTGACACACACACACACATACATACACACACACACACACACACACACACACACACACACACACACACACACACACACACACACACTCGAGCCAGCCTCAGCTCACATGCGCACTTCATTTGTCACCGCCCTCCCACGCTGTCCGTCTTCTTTTGTTTGCTTGGGCTGTGTGTATGCTGCTGTTAATGTATCCGTATCTTGCTGACACCGCTTTTATGATAGCTACCGATTCTCGCTCCGTGAAATCGGGGCTTTTCTTCGAGGTTTTGCTACCGATCGTGGCCGTCATTTTTGACGGGAAGTTTAAAGCGGTACGCTATGCGCTTGCGCACTGGGCGGAATCCCCGGGAAATCCACATCATTCTAAAAATAATCCATGGACTAGGTCAATCAGTCCCAGCCTTTCAAGTCAACACCCAGTCTGGGTTCGTGAATCATAGACTCGCTGAGTCCAGGACTAGTCCCTAGACTAGCGGTGGTCTGGGACTAGTCCTGGACTCACAAGTCCAAGACCAGTGCTCGCGAAAGTCCAAGTTCATGAATTACACCCCTGGAGTGTATCGAGGCACAACATTTTCGACAAAACTGTCTACAATTGAACCTAGGTTGCTTTCTTTTCTTAAAAAAGTTCCCGCGCCATTCGAGATGTCACCATGATATGTTCTATCAAGTGAAAAACTGCTGTGATGTCTGTATGGTAGTTATTTCGTCTAGCGGCAACCTCTTCACCGACTCTCGTGTCAGGACGCAGCCATGTTCTCTCAGACTTCCGCCTTGTCAATTGATGCTTGGCCGTTTCTTAGACGACTTTCGATGCTTGCCTCGCCTAGGCTTGCCCTCGAGGAGGGTACCTACCGTAGGCAACGCGCTCCTGGTTGCAGAGAAGAGGCGTGGGACGACCCGAAGGTGTCTGGACTCTTTAGACAGTCATTCCACCTCCAGACCGAGTCGTTGCAAGCATGACACATGGCAGTGACTGTCCATGACTCAACAAATATGCACATCCTGTTTGGTTTCTCGCCCCGGCCGCAAGATACCACACCTCTTAAACTGTGCGTCTGAATATTCCATCTACATTGCAGATGTCCTGGCAAGACTGCAACATCCCTACCCGTGTTTTTCTGCTTGTTCTAAGGAGCCCATATGAGGATGGCACCCATAAAAAGACGTAAGGTTTCCTTCTCAGCAACTTTTATTCGCCATAAACAATCGAGAATTCCTGTCACGTGACCGCGACGACGGAGCAAATGCTCGGCACGTCTGATTCATGCATTCTACCGGCAGAAGTTCCGCGTTTATGGCGAGTAATAGAGATACCTGCCTGCCCTTTGTGGAAAGATTGAATATGGATGAAAATCCACTCAAAGTGTTCGCAAATGTTGACATCGCCTCCCATCCCTCCGTCTCTCACAAAAGCCGCACGAGCGTTGCAGTGCCCAGGCTTTAGAGGCGAATAACGATTTGCACTTTACGGGCGGCGGTTAAACACGCATTGACGCCCTCCTTATTGCCCTCCGGCTCGCTGTCCTGCCGTGTCTGGTCCGCGTGGGAGTGAGTAGACCCCCGCTTTCGGGTGTACCCCTCCCTCCCTTCCTCCCTCTGTCTCATTGCTTCCATTCCCCCCTCCCAGCCCCCCAACCCCTCTCTCGCACCCCTCCCCCACCCTCACCTGTGTACGGTCGCGCTTCATTGTAGCCCGTCCTACATTCACACCTGGCGTTTCCCCATTAACCTGCCCCCCACCTCCCTCCTCATTAACACCCACCCTCGTGAGTCTCGTCTGCACTTGGAATTTCATGTCTTAATAACTTCTTCTTCTATCTCTACCTTGCCCCACCCCCTTCCTCTTTTCTCCAAACACCACCGCAACCCCTCCTCCGTAATTGAACTTAAAAAAAACAAAACGTCGTGGATGTCTCTCCCATGATCCCATCACCCACTCCCTCCCCAACCATCTCCTTCCGACACCCTGCTCCTCATACCCACCGTCATCAAGACTTCCACTTTACACACACACACACACACACACACACACACACACACACACACACACACACACACGCACACACACACCGCCATTTTGCCATCCTCTCCCTCATGTCACATTCTGTTCTGTCGGGTTAACTGCTGTGTCCTACCAAGTTCATAGCAAGTTTGCTGACACAGGAAGTGTGAGTGAGTGCAGACTGCGTCCTCTTCGGCAAAAGTGAAGAATGGAAGAAAGAAATCGCCCCAAGAAGAAGAAGAAGGAGGAAGGAGAGAGAGGAGAGAAAGGAGAAGAAGAAGAAGAAGAAGAGAAAGAAAGAAGAAGAAAGAAGAAGGAAGAAGGAAGAAAGGAAGAAAGAAGGAAGGAAGAGGAAGAATAGGAAGAGAAAGAAGAAAGAGAGAAAGAATGAAGAGAGGAAAAGGAAGAGAAGGAGAAGGAGAAGGAGGAGAAGAAGGAGAAGAAGAAGAAGGAGGAGAAGGAGAAGGAGAAGGACGATGAGAAGGGGGAGAAGAAGGAGGGAGAAGAAGGGGGAGAAGAAGGAGGAGAAAGGAGGAGGAGAAGGATAGAGGAGAAGGAGGAGAGGAGGAGGAGGAGGAGGAGGAGGAGGAATGGGAGGAGGAGGAGGGGAGGAGGGAGGGAGGGGGAGGAGGAGGGGAGGAGGAGGAGGAGGGAGGAGGAGGAGGGAGGAGGAGGAGAGATGAAGAAGAAGAGGAAGAAGAGGAGAGAGAAGACGGATGACGGAAGGAGGACGGAGGATAGAAGGAGGAAAGAGGAAGAGGAAAGACGGAGAAGGTATAAGAAGAGAGTAGGGAGGAGGAGGAAGAGGAGAGAAGGAGAGGAGGAGGAGGAGGAGAGGAGGAGGAGAGGAGGAGGAGAGGAGGAGGAGGAGAGGAGGAAAGAGGAGGAAGGAAGAGGGAGGAAGAGGGAGAAAGAGGGAGGAAGAGGGAAGGAGGAAGAGAAAATGAGGAAGAGGAAAGGAGGAAGGAGGAAGAAGGAAGAAGGAAGAAGGAAGAA
>JAWQFJ010029105.1:0-2500 GCA_034096865.1 Theodoxus fluviatilis | reverse complement strand
ACGCGTCCTTTCGACAGCATTAAGTAGGTCTGCTTTGGCAGTCTGCTTTCCAACATCCTGCTCAGCCGAAACCTGTACCTAATCGCCCGAATAATAGTGCTGATAAGCCCTTCCCAGTCCGCCACTGCACATGGCATTTGGAGTTTTTATAGAAACATTGAGAAAGCGCTTGCATGCAAACATGTGTGCCCTCTCAATAATTTCTCTTGTTTCCAATCCCCACAACTCTAAACCATAGAGTAAGGAATGCTGTATTTGAGCATCGTATACACGGGAAAAGACGGCTGTGTTCATAGTGCGAAAATGCCAAATTGCCTTAATCAGCTGTACAGTTTTATTTTAATTGGCTTTAACACCCAGGCTGTCGAGAGCAGAAGATAATGACAATTTAGTAGTGAGTATGAATCCCAAGTATTTATACTCATTTTCCACTTTTAAATCTGTTTCTCCTAAAGACTACCTTTTCCCTCGGCCCAGAAATCCGCCCCTCCGGAAGACCATGACCTTTGTTTTGTCAGTATTGACGTGAAGGCCCAATCTCTCGGAAGCGTGGTATAGGTTATTTATCTGGCACTGTAAACCAACTGGAGTAGTAGAAAGTAGCACAATATCGTCTGCAAAGATAAGCGAAAACACCTCTGTCATCCCGGGCAGTAGCTGTACACCATGGCGCCCGTGTGTACGAATGTACCTTGCAACGTATTCAATAAATAGACAAAAATTATCGGGGACTCGACTGCCCCCTGTCTTACACCGACCGAGCAGTCAAAGAAATCTGACATGGCACCATTCCACCGAACACACGCCTGCACTTGTGAGTAAACCGACTGAAGCATTCTCAAGAACTTTGTTGAAAGCCCCGACTCCGCCAGCACTGTCCAAAGACGAGCCCTATCAACAGAGTCTAAGGCCCAACGGTGGTCAACAAAGGCAGCGTAGAGTTTTCCCGTACCACTACCGTACACATGCCTGACTGCAAGAGAATGAAGGGTAAAAACATGATCAATGGTGGAATGGTCCTTCCGAAACCCTGCTCGCTCTAGGCAAAACTTGTCACGTTCTTCGGCCCAGGCACGGAGACGATTTGTCAACACGGACATAAAAAGTTTACTTACAATACACAGCAACGATATCCCTCTAGAGTTTTTTGGACTTAACTTGTCTCCGCTTTTGTGCATGGGAATTATAACAGATTTACACCAGTTATGGGGGAAGTACAGTTTTTAATATATAACATTAAAGAGTGAGACCAGGAAAGGGTTTATATATGCGCTTGTACATCTGAGGTAATCCCCAGAAATATCATCAATACCAGCCGCTTTTCTATGTCTTCCTAGCGAGTGCCAGCTGCACCTCTTCTTCGCGTATTGGTGCATCCAGTTCCTCATGCTGAACAATTAGGTATTGGTTGTTGTCAACATACATTACATACTGGTCTTGGCCAAGCAGAGTTTGAAAGTATGTTTTCCACTCGTCCATGTTTATTGAAGGATTTTGGGATCTTGTATTCACAGCTTTTCGTACCACTGGCCAAAAGGCTGCTTTTACCGTGCTGTTCGTGAGAGCAGATGTCGCTCCGGTGGCCTGCCTGCTTCTCTGGCAACCCTGTGACGCTGGGTAACAGCTGATCTGGGGTGGCTTGGGTGGCTTGGAAGTCCGTATATTCTTCGGGCTTCTCTTGATGATGACTGTAGGATGGTATTTTGCACTGGTTCACGATCCTTCATGTGATCAGCAGATGACGACTGGAGGGATAGAGTGCGATCTGTTGCTTTTTCGGCATCACCAGACTCTTTTTCGCTCGTTGGAGCACCGCTTTCTTCTTTGCTGCTGTCAAAGCAGTTTTTCATAATCTCTTCAAACTTCTTTCCGAAAGCAATTCTGAAGTTTTCGAAATCTTCCAGGGTAGCCTCCCTGTTAGGTGAAATTGGTGAAGCATTGGCAATCTCGATAGTCCCTGTGTTCACATGAGGGACAAACGAAGCTTGAGCGGGAACATCTGGGATGGAGGATGGGGCTTCTGCTACCTTGTCACTCCTGCAACTTGTGGGGTCAAAGGTCAAGGCCTTCGTAGCGTCATAGCTTGGTGGTGCACTGGCACGGGAATCTCGTGCAACATCAGGAGCGACAATGGAGGAATTCGCGACATCAATATCAGCGGAATTCAAGGTTGAAAAATGGTCGTTCTGCCTCTGCTTCTGTGATTTTCCGCCCGCTGTTGGTCTCGTCGCCGCTAAGCAGGTGCTTTCCTCCTCCAGAAACCGCCCGTGGTGCTTGTTAACAATGGCCGACCATCACTATGCATGAATCGTAGGAGGACTACGGTGTTTCCGCCTTCCCTGCCCACCTTCCATGAAGTAAGCGCCCCAGTCGTAAGCAGAGAAGTTAGCAGGGTCTCAGGGCAGCTGGTGGTCCAGCGACAGGCTGTTACGGGGATACGCTCGAGCAGACCAGAGTTGACGGGAACACGTCTTACCGGCGCGAGGGCTCGCCGCTGAGT
>JAWQFJ010029104.1:10000-37500 GCA_034096865.1 Theodoxus fluviatilis | reverse complement strand
ATGTGTGTGTGTGTTAGTGTATGTGTGTGTGTTAGTGTTCGAGTGTGTTAGTGCATGTGTGTGTTTGTGTGTGTGTTAGTGTATGTGTTAGTGTATGTGTATGTGTGAGGGAATTTGTGTGTGTGTTAGTATAGCTGAAATGGTCGTTGTCCTGAACATTTCCGGACACTGTACCTGAGGTACTCTGTCCGATAATTTATGAGCGCTTTAAAGCCACACTCCCTTGATTTGATTTTCGTATATTGGCTCCAAAGTCATCTTCATCCATGCACAAACCATCCCAGAAAATATGAAACTTATAAATGTTACCGAAGTATTTCAAAATCATTTTTTAATTTATCGGACAGAGTACCTCAGGTACAGTGTCCGGAAATGTTCCGGACAACAACCATTTCAGCGTTAATATATGTATATGTGTGTGTGTAAGTGTATGTGTGTGTGTGTGTGTGTGTGTACACGAGCGAGCGTCAGGAGGGAAAAGAAGAAGTGCTATCAACCGAGAGTCACGTGAGCCGAGTGCCCATGGGCAGGCAGAGGACAAAAATATGGCTGCTTGCTATGCCACGAGGCCAGACTTCGCCACCTTTGAGGTCTCTGTTCCTGCCAGTTATTCTCGTCAATCCTGCTTGCTATTTGAAAACTGCTGCCTCTTCTGCCCTTGATCTGCGAACAGTCAATCATTCCCTCGACGACCCCACGTCCATTTTGCACATCGTTCGTCTGTCTATTTTGTGATCTGTGTGTTTACAATGGATCGTCAGGTTTGTTCCTGCTGCCATGTCATCTACTTGCGTCATGTCATTTCAACGGCAAATAACAGTTGCAATTCATGCGCAGCGCACTAGGGCAACAGGGGCTTTTCGCCTGTATGAATGTGGAGTGTTGTCAAGGGTCGGCGATGTCTGTTCAAATATGAAACAGAGAGAGAAAGAGAGAGAGAGAGAGAGAGAGAGAGAGAGAGAGAGAGAAAGAGAGAGAGAGGGAGGGAGAGAGAAAGACAGAGAGAGAGAGAGAGAGAGAGAGAGAGAGAGAGAGAGAGAGAGAGAGAGAGAGAGAGAGAGAGAGAGAGAGAGAGAGCGAGCAAAACGACACCCTCAGATTGTCAACTCAATTCAAAACAGATTATGCGGTGGAAAAACAGTTTGTTGTGCAAGGATCTTGATATCGTCTCCCATTTCACCCTGTCTGCCTCTCCTCTGCAATTGCAGGCGGCGTAATTGGCAGTTGCACGTCACTGTGTCCACTGTCATTTATGACCCTCCTCCTTGATAGCATACGGACGTCATCCAGCCTCGTTTTCAGATCTAATCGAGTGAGAGGGTTAGGTAAGTTGGTACTGAGATATTGGTGGCTTCTGGAACCTACATCCATGTGCTATAGCATGCAAAGCATCATATGTTTTCCTGAGATTTCCCTCAGCAGGCGTCTAGCTGGTCAGCCTAGCCGATGTGAATCACATTCAAAATAGCGGTCACAATGATAATACTGCGTTACCTCAAACACATTGCCAAAACATTAAAACCGATTTTCTCAAAACGTCACACCAGCGAGTACTAGTCTTCAAAAGCTCTTTACTCTCTTTCACAGTTTTTAAGCTTTTTACAGCGCTGGAAAGAAAAATGTCTTCCCTTATGACCACATGCATAGCTCGAAATTTCCACAAGTGTACATCTGCTTCATCACGTGACGGATGGTCATAATAGTCTGCGTTATCAGGGCGATCTGTGTGTTGTGAATGTTCTAGATCGTACAAGAAGATCATAGCGCAATTGGTTTGTTTATATCAGCCTCTCCACTAATTCGGTTACCTGGTCACGTGGTTACGTCTGGCTAAATTTGTCTTGACTGTGTCATGTGACGTCATTCGGGAAGCTTTGCGGCAGCAGAGCAGATCGTAGGCTGTTCTCGAAAGCTCTGGAACCTGTATTAAGGTACATAAAGCGCGATAAAGCGAGAGAGGGAGGGAGCAGATATGACGGAGTTAAGGTGAGAGCTTGACTAGAGGATGAACGAGTCCTCCTTTGTAAGGAGTGATTCCTCTGCGGCACTGCGTGTAGAGTGAAATTGTTACGACGATTACTGTTTACTGATTTTCACCGCTGTGTAGCAATCAGTGCATGAATAAAGTTTATCGAAAACGACCACCAGCGTTTGTGAACTTCGACATCCCGGTGCAAGCTAGGAGAACCCCCGTACAACAGGACACTGCAAAGAGATCGAGTACAACATATGTTAAATTTGCCTTGGACATGCCATGGCTTCTTTCATCCCCACCCTTTCACAAGATGGCGACCATTTACCTGTTTGTGAACAAATTATGTCCTTCCTGAAAAATGATCAAAAGCGGCTTGATGGACTAGACTAATCGTGCGTACGACAGGTTAACTCTGCGTTCCGTTGCAGTCTGCTTCATCTTTGCTACGAGGTAGCAGGCTCAGGAGTTTCGATTGGTCGGTTTCTTGAATTACCTTAAAAGCACGTTACCATTAAAAGTAGAGGGTTTTGGAGGCCCTCTTTGAATGCATGCATATCCAAAATGATTTCACATTCAATAATATCCCTCTTGCTCAAATAGACAACTTCATAAAAGCATTAGGGTCGAAAATCCATTAATAAAAAAGGGAGATAACCATCACCAGTCATAGAGGAAGGTCAAGGGAATCCAAAAAGGTGTGTCGTCTGCTATGTCGTTGCACATGTCGATGTTTACTATATATATCAAACCAAGACATACAGTCCACTCTGCCACGGTGATGAGAGCACGACAACATTCATTTCTTCGAAATTTGAAAGCAATCGGCACGTTTGCCACTTCCATGGTATGTAAACTCCATGGTTCGAAGCATGTTTACCGTGCCCGTACGTGGAGTGACTTCCAATTAGTTATGTTTAGTATGAGCCAATCAAATGCGGCTACGAGTTTTGTAGTTTCATCTTTGGTAGTCACAGCAAGTGGCGCACTGAAGTGTATGCCAAGAAAAGCAAGAAAACCATCATTCTCAACGCTCTCGCCCCGAGGAAAACGAGGCCTAGGCGAGACTTCGCAAGCAGCTCTGAGAGGTGCTCCGCCTAGCGAGAATAGCGAGAAAAAATGGCGGCGGTGCGACACACAAAGCTTGTCTTGGTGTTTCTAGATGATACATTTTTAATGTAACCGTCCCAACTGCCAGTTGGCAGCAGTTGCAGACCGGTGAGTGCCTGTTATGCCTTTAAAACTGGTGCTTAGATCACAGATCTTGCCGAGTCAGTCAAAAATGTCTGCCAAATCTGAAAGTGGAGGAGTCCACTCATTTCATGAGTCGATGCACGTGTCGTCATGTGTGTTGTTGTATCATTTGGGTAGGTAACCTACCTAAACTTCAGCTATGTTCTCCCATTGCTCAAGATATCTACTGACTACAAAACCTTCGTTTGACAGGAAAGCAGCTGCAATAACGTCGCTGTCGTCTGTCATTTCCATAAAAATGATCTTTTTCAAGGTTTCTCGCATTCTGGCTGCCATCTTGCTCTCTCCACTTCCGACTACGAGATCTCGTGGGTCGTTGCTTTTGGCCTAGTTCTTGCCTTGAACGGAGATTAGCCAAATCTTGCTGGGCTAGGTAGCGCCGCAACGCGGCCCAGTTAGAGCGCCTTCTGAGATGCTCTAGCTGCTGCGCGACTTTGACAGGAAGTTGACCTCTGCCACTGGATGAAACGTCACCAAAGATTGTGTATGAATGATTTTCGACCCTAATGCTTTTATTAAGTCGTTTCTTCGATCAAGAGGGATGCATTTGAGTGTGAAATAATTTTGGGGATTCATGTATTCAAAGAGGGCCTCCAAAACCCTATTTTTTAAAATGATAATGTGCTTTTAAAGTTATTAATTAAAACCAACCAATCAAAACTTCTCAGGATGCTACATCGTAGCAGAGATGAAGCAGAGTGCAACGGAACGCGGGGTATGTTTTGAGTCAGCGACAAAGTGGATCACTCAGATGAACTGATTTCAAAGACCGATTGGAGAACTTCTTTCGATCTCAGCCTTGTTGTCGGGTTTGTGCCTGGGGACGTTACAGATAGTTGGTGCGTTGGGGACTTGATCCTGTTCATCCAAGATTGCCGTTCTTTAAAGAAAACTCGTCCTTGATGCAAACTGCTCATCCCAAGCCGCAAAACAAAACCTGACGTTGTCATAGTTATGGCAAATTGTCCTCTGATCATAGTGTGGTGGAGTGGAATAAGGCATGATGGTAGCAGGGCGCAGATATGAGACAAGTCGTAGCTGCTTTCCACAACTTTATTAACCCATGGGTACAGGAGCTCCTGGCTGGTCTAGGCCTGATGATAATGGCCATTACTAACCCAAGACCATGGTGGCAGTGGTTTCTCTAGACCATGGTGGCAGTGGTCTCTCTCGTCTCATGTGCCGTTCCCCCTTAACAAGGGAATGCAGACCTCACAGGAGCAAGGATGTAGATTATGTCCCTGATCGTAACTCTGGTTCCTGGGTTGTGCTTCCATTTAGCAGAAAGGAGAGAATACTTTATTTAACTTACTTTGAAATGACTGCTTACAAATGTTGCCTCATTCACCATAACACAGTCTATTGAATGAATCATATGCCGTTGCAAGTAAATGTCTTACTTGAGGGAAAACATCAGATTTGTAGTCAACAGGTGCAATTCAGGTGATGCCAGAGTGGGGAGTGGTTCACTAGCCAAAGGTCACGCTAATGTAACGAGTGACTGGCAGGGGCAGCTGCAATGACGATCAGACCACAGCAGAGGAGGGGTCCCAGAGCGGTCAGCTGGTCAGCTTGCATTGCACAAAGGAGGGGGGGAGGGGGGGGGGGTTGGAGAGAGGTCTGACACAGAGGATTGGGGGTGGGAAGAGACAGAAGCAGGGATATTTCAATAGAGGATGAACACAGTAGATGTACAATACACTTGGTGATAGGTGCACTCTATCACAATAGTTTCCAGGATGCTGAATCGAATGCCCCACATTTCTTGAACTTTTCCATTGTGGATGACGTTGCACATGTTGCGAGGCAATTTCAATTGGACAGCCAAAGTATGGCTTGCACTGCCACCGTTTTGGAGATATTAGATCTCTGGATACATGATGTGTTTAAGGGGGACACTGTGCATTTCATGGTGGGGAGGGGGGAGAGGGAATGAGGGGGCAAGGGGGGAAGAGGAGAGAAGATCGTGGGAAGGAGGGGACGGGAGGGAGACCTAAAAAGATAAGAAAGCGGAAGGTATGCATAGAAAAGGGAACGGGAGGAGTAAGAACAGGAAGAGAGAAAGAGAGAGAGAGAGAGAGAGAGAGAGAGAGAGAGAGACAGACAGACAGACAGAGAGAGAGAGACAGAGAGAGAGAGACAGAGTGTAGTGCAAAAGAAGGAGAAGATAAGTAATCTGATGCTCCAAACACTGGAGGCCCAGGAAGGGCTGGGGAGTTGTTACGTTACGTCTACACGTAATCTGGGCAGGCTCGCCTTTCCACTGCCTGCAGCGGGTCAGACAGTGATGCCGCCTCATGAGATCAGCATCTGGAAACAAGTCCTCCGCTGTAGGGCTCTAGAGGCGTTGGGTCTGAATATCATGGGTTTTTGCTTGCCTGCAACCACAGCAGAGAGTGGTCAAAACGTTTTGATCGTATCACGCACTAGGGGACACCAGGGACATACAGCTCCTGTCACTCGTTACTTGAGATCTCTCGTCCTAACGAGCTTTCTCAAGGTTTTCATTTCATTGTCATCAATTCATTGCCATCAATTCATTGCCAACTTCTTCGTCCAGTTCTGCAGTGTGTTGTAACTCTCTCTCTCTCTCTCTCTCTCTCTCTCTCTCTCTCTCTCAATCTCTCTCTCAATCTCTCTCAATCTCTCTCATTCTTTCTCATTCTCTCTCTCTCATTCTCTCATTCTCTCTCTCATTCTCTCTCTCTCATTCTCTCTCTCAATCTCTCCCCCTCTCTCAATCTCTCTCATTCTCTCTCTCTCTCATTCTCTCTTTCTCATTCTCTCTCTCTCACTCTCTCTCTCATTCTCTCTCATTCTCTCTCGCTCACTCTCATTCTCTCTCTCTCTGTCTCATTCTCCCTCATTCTCTCTCTCTGTCTCATTCTCTCTCTGTCTCATTCTCTCTCTCTCTTATTCTCTACCTCTCTCTCATTCTCTCTCTCTCTCATTCTCTCTCTTATTCTCTCTCTCTCTCATTCTCTCTCTCATTCTCTCTCTCATTCTTTCTCTCTCTCTCCCTCTCTCTCTCTCTCTCTCTCTCTCTCTCTCCCTCTCTATCTCTCTCTCCCTCCCTCCCTCTCTCTCTCTCTCTCTCTCTCTCTCTCTCTCTCTCTCTCTCTCTCTCTCTCTCTCTCTCTCTTTCTCCCTCATCTGTCAATACCTTTGGTGAATCTCTACTTGAATTGTGTGTTGGGCTGGAATTAACTATCTTAAATGGTTGTGTGAATGCTAGAAGCTCTAGTGGGTTCACATTTATCTCCACAGGTGGCTGCAGTACTGTTGATTATTTTATTGTCACAAAGGATATTGTTCCTTGCTGTAAGTCCTTGAAGATAGGCGACTCAATATTATCACCTCACATGTACCTTAGTTTGTCATTATGGAATCCCAGCCACACAATTGTTAGAGTAAGTGAGCAAGAGCATGGCAGTTGTATCTCAAAAATTGTCTGGAATGATAATGTGGCAGATGCATTTAGGGATAACCTTTGCACAGCTTTAGAGCAATTTGACTCCTTGATTAATAGTGATGACATTGTTGATGTAGACAGAGTCACAGAGGGACTCACATCTAGTCTATTGTGTGCCGCTGAGTTTATGCGGAGGCAGATTAGACCTGGTTTGAATATGTCAAATAACAGGTGGTATGACAAAGAGTGTGTATTAGCTAAAAAGCTAGCCAACAAGCACTTCCGCACTTTCAGACAATCGCACTCTCTTCAAGATAAAGNCCACTTACATTGCAAGCAGAAATAAATACAAACTATTGCTAAGAGTAAAGAAAAACAGGTATCGACAACAAATGACCAGTGACATAATGTATCACATTAATGATACCAAGATGTTCTGGAAGAAAGTTAGAGCCTTAAGCAGGATCAATGTTCTTCCCAATATTGAGCCTGACAAGTGGGTACAGCATTTTCAGAGTATTTTTGATGTCAATGAAGGAAGACATGAGAATGTAATCAATCCAACTAGAGTAGTCACTGATATAGATGACTGCACTCTAAACTCTGAAATTACTGAGACTGAAATTTCAGAGGCTGTCAGACACCTCAAGGCTAAAAGGTATCCTGGTATAGATGGTATAATGAGTGAAATGCTAAAAATGTTCTCTATCAAAACTCAAGCCATACCTTTTGAAGCTGTTCAATGCAATTTTTGAACAGGGTGTGTTTCCTGCTGTATGGTCCCATTCCTTAATTGTGCCTATACATAAGAAAGGTTCCTACACTGACCATGATAATTATAGAGAGATCTCTCTCACTAGTATCCTGAGCAAAGTATTCCTTTGTATTTTGAATCAAAGATAAAGGCATGGGCAGATGAAAGTGATATCATTGGTGAGGAGCAAGCTGGCTGCAGGAGAGGCTATTCAACAATTGATAATATTTTTATCCCTCCAGGTTTACTGGAGGTCCTACAGACTTTATCTCTGTGTCTGTCTGTCTGTCTGTCTGTCCCGACTCCACGGCTTATATTTCTCACAGTAGATGCTACTAAAACTCTGGTCACTTCCTGCATTCTGTCCAGATTAGATTATTGCAACTCTCTTTTGATAGGCTGCCCTGACTCTACTCTCCAACCTCTGCAGAAAGTCCAACACTGTGCCGCCCGCCTCATTTTTAGAGCGCGTCACCGACAACCCTGCACTCCTCTCATGAAAGATCTCCACTGGCTGCCTGTTTCTGAACGTATCAAGTATAAGACTGCATGTCTCTGCTACAACAGCATCTCTGAATCTGCACCTGCCTATCTCTCTGATCTGGTGTCTCTGTACACCCCTTCTCGCTCACTCCGCTCTTCTGCTGACACTCGACTCCTCCGCCAAGGTCGCTTCAAGCGCAGAACTCATGGCTTTCGCTCTTTCTCATACTATGGCCCTCAACTGTGGAATTCTCTCCCTCACAATATCCGACACTCTACCTCCATCTCTTTCTTCAAGTCCAACCTCAAAACCTACCTTTTTCAGCAATATTACTTGTGAATTCGTTAGAATCCTGCCGCAACCCCCCCCCCCCCCCCCTCTCCTCTACCCCCACGTACATCTTGACATTTGTGTAAATATTTATATAGTATATTGTAAGTCTGACTGTGTACATCTGAATGCATGTGTTTGACTATGACTGGATGACTAAATGTATAGACTGTGTGTTGTATGTTTATTTTGTATATGTATGTATATATGTTACACGCTTAGAACCTCGGGAAATGCGCTTTATAAGTATAATAATAAATAAATAAATAAAATAAATATATCTCAAAAACTACTGGACGGATTTCCTTGAGATTTTGCACACTAACTGGAAGTTAGGTCCGATTGAATGTATCAAACTTTCAGAATCGAGGTTTGAACAAAACGTGGTTTTTAAGGTCGTACACTCGGAAGCACCTCCCTAAATACTCAATTGATGGAATGGCGAGGGCTGTTTAGTTGACGGAATGGCGAAATGCGTGACGTGATCAAAACTGACATCTTGGACAGAACAATGCCAGCCATATGCCCCAGCCTGGCTACAGGAACGGGAGAGGAGCGGCGGCTCGAGATAAGGGAAGGGAGTACACGGGGTGGGGGTGGGGGGGTGGGGGGAGGGGAGAGAGAGAGAGAGAGAGAGAGAGAGAGAGAGAGAGAGAGAGAGAGAGAGAGAGAGAGAGAGAGAGAGAGAGAGAGAGGTTGCGGGTTCGAATCCGATCTTTTGTAAATTTATTTTTTAATATGCCAAAACCTGGAGGTTCAGCGCCAGCGGTTTTTATCTGTCTGTCTGTCTGTGTGTCTGTCTGTCTGTCCCGGCTTAACGGCTGATTTCTCAAAAACTACTGGACGGATTTCCTTGACATTGTGCACACTAACTGGAAGTTAGGTCCGATTGAATGTATCAAATTTTCAGAATCGAGGCTTGAACAAAAAGTGGTTTCTTAAGGTCGTACACTCGAAAGCACCTCCCCAATGTCAATTGATGGAAAGGCGAGGGCTGTTCAGTTGACGGAATGGCGAAATGCGTGACGTGATCAAAACTGATCTGGACAGACATGCCAGCATATGCCACAGCCTGGTACAGGACGGAGAGGAGCGGCAGCTCGAGATAAGGGAAGGGAGTACATGGGGTGGGGGGTGGGGGGGGGGGGGGAGGGGAGAGAGAGAGAGAGAGAGAGAGAGAGAGAGAGAGAGAGAGAGAGAGAGAGAGAGAGAGAGAGAGAGAGAGAGAGAGAGAGAGATTGCGGGTTCGAACCCGATCTTTTTAAAATTTATTTTTTAATATGCCAAAACCTGGAGGTTCAGCGCCAGCGGTTTTTATATTATACAATGTCATACAGCGGTACCTTAGCAGACACAAGAAGATGTATGTGTTGTTTGTCGACTTCAAAAAAGCTTTTGACACTGTGAAGAGACATGCTCTCTGGGACATATTGGATGGTTGAGGAGTCAGAGGTAAAATGCTTCAGATTCTGGTAGCAGTTATTAGCAAAGTAAAATGCAGTATTAGGTGCCAGGGCCAGGCATATGGGTGCTTTGAATGTCCCCAGGGGCTGAAACAGGGCTGTAAAATGTCTCTTTACTATTTTCATACCTGGTTTCATACCTCAGTGGTGAAATAATTAGGAATGGAAAGTATGGTGTCCAGTTAGAGCCCAATGGAGTTGAATTGTTTGTATCGCTCTTTGTTGATGACATTGTGCAAATGTCTGATACAGTGCCTGGCCTACAGAACCAAAATAATAATTTAAAGGAGGCATCAGAGAGGCTTGGACTTCTTGTGAACACAGAGAAAACAAAAGTTGTTATTTTCAGGAATGATAGTTATACAGCAGCACATGAAAGGTGGATGTTAGGTGATGTCAAACTAGAAATTGTCTCTGAGTATAAATATCTAGGGGTATCCTTGTCAACCAGGTTATGCACAAACACTATGTTGTCTGGGATAGTTGCCAGAGCCAAATCTGCCTCTGAACAGGTCATTAAATCCTTAAGAAAACTCACTGGTGTAACTCCTGATATCCTGTACAAAATATTTGATGCACAAATACAGCCAATTCTGTTATATGGCTCAGAAATATGGGGCACTAATGACACTTTATGTATGGAAAATGTACATGTGTTTGTGATGATTTGTTGTTGGCATCCGTCAGTCTCGTGAGACTATGGGGGTGTGCGCCAGGTTTGGTCAGTCCGGGGTTGAGAGGCAGCGTACTCTGTGGCTGTAGAGCCCGATCCTTGAGCCGCATGCTCTGTTGCACTTGTCGCAAGTGAATTCTTGGCGTGGCTCTGTGGATGCCGACGCTATCCTCTGTCGTCTGCGTTCTCTCCTCTCCTCCCACTGCTCCCGTCTCCTCCTCTCGCTGGCCTGGATGCCAGTCTTGACGGCGTGTCTCCAGCTGTTGCGGTCAGCGGCCACCGTTTCCCAGTCTGCTGGGTTGATGCCTCCCGCCGTCATATCACGTTTACAAACGTCCTTGTAGCGGAGGAGAGGTCTTCCTGCAGGTCTGGATCCCGTGGCGAGCTCGCAGTACAGCACATCTTTGGGTATTCGGCCGTCATCCATCCTGCTGACGTGACCCAGCCATCTAAGTCGTCTCTGGCTGAGCATGGCGAACATGCTGGGAATACCTGCTTGCGCCAGTACGTCCTTGTTGGGGATGCGGTCATGCCAGCTGATGCCCAGGATCCTTCTGAGGCAACGCATGTGAAAGGTGTTGAGCCGGCGTTCTTGGCGGGAATACAGGGTCCACGCTTCGCTTCCGTAAAGGAGCGTGCTGAGAACACAGGCCTGGTAGACTTTCATCTTGGTGTTTGTCGTCAGCATGGAGTTGTCCCAGACACGCTTTCCGAGGCGGGCCAGTGATGTTGCGGCTTTGCCAATGCGCTTGCTTAGTTCGGCGTCCAGAGACAAGTTGCTTGAGATGGTGGAGCCCAGGTATGTAAACTCCTCCACCACCATAAGGGTGTGATCGCCGATGGAGATGCTGGGAGCGGTACTGACATCCTGACCCATGACTTCAGTCTTCTTGATGCTGATGGTCAGAGCGAATTCTTTGCATGCCTGGGCAAAGCAGTTGATGAGACGCTGCAGCGCCTCCTCTGTGTGCGCAGTCAGGGCAGCATCATCAGCAAACAACAGCTCTCTGATCAGGACCCTTTGCACTTTGGTCTTTGCACGGAGGCGGGCTAGGTTGAAGAGACCTCCATCACTTCTGGTATGGATGTACACACCATCCTCAGACTGTCTGAAGGCGTAGGAGAGTAGCAAGGAGAAGAAGATGCCGAAGAGAGTAGGAGCAAGCACACAGCCCTGTTTCACGCCGCTTCTGATTGGAAAGGGGTCTGAGGTTGAGCCGTCATACTGGACGGTACCGAACGTGCCCTCATGGAAGGACATGACCATTCTCAGGAGCTTTGGGGGACATCCGATCTTCTGCAGCAGTGTGAATAGACCTTTTCTGCTGACCAGGTCAAATGCCTTGGTCAGATCGATGAAGGCGATGTTTGTGATGAAGTGGTTCCTTAACGTAGCAGCAAGAACTCCCAATGTAACGATCTATGGGGACACAGGTAGATATCCATTAAATATCAATGCTGTACTCCGGTATGTAAAGTATTGGTCGAAACTCCTGAACATGGATCAGGACAGATATCCATATCAAGTGTATATGTCAATGTACAAGTCTCTTGACACCGGTGCTCAAACCAGCTGGGCTGCAGGTATTAAAAGTATTTTGTTGAAATACAACTCTGATAGATAATGGGGAAAACCAAATAGTTGATAATGAACCATAATTTATAAAGCTACTCAGAAGCAAAATGATTTATCAATATGTGAACCAAGAGAAAACTGGTATTCATGATAGCGACATATATTCTTTTTATAGACTATTTAAACAGATTCATTGTACAGAACCATATCTTTACATACTGGATAAGACGGTTTTTCGAGATATTTGGATCCGTGTTAGATTTGGCATAAGTAAACTTTTCTCGCATAAGCACAGATACAGTGCTCCTAATTCTTCAGCTGTCTGTCCTGTGTGTATGGAATCAGATGAAGAGGAAAAACACTTCATAGTACAATGTCAAGCCATGTATAATTTAAGAGAGAAGTGCATGTTTCCATGTATACAGAATGATATCACTAATCCTAATACATATCTTCTGTCAGCATGTGATGTAACCACTGTAATAAATGTGAAGCCGTACTTATACCATGCATTCCGACGAAGAGCGGAGGCTGCCACTATCTTCCTTGATTACAGGAATGATTTTGATTCTTGTTAGTGTTTACCGGTAGCTCTCGATGTAATCCTTGTTACTTGTCCATCATTTTAATTTGCTTTAGGGAAGTGATACATATAAAAGATTGAATACCCTGTAATATTTGTACTTTGAAATGGGCCTGAGGCTCCCGCAATAAACCTGTTCGTTCTCTCTCTCTCTCTCTCTCTCTCTCTCTCTCACACACACACACACACACACACACACACACATATACACACACACACACACACACACACACACACACAAGCACACTTACACGCACACACACTCGCACCCACTCACACCATCATCATCATGGCTTTACTTCGTTTACGAAGATCTGGAAGTTCATGGTCCACGTCCTTTGCAGGCCCGCTCATGACTAAGAAGTCCGATGCGGGATCGGCAGGTGCGGTCGCATTTGCCGCAATGGAAGGTGTGGTCGGTCACAGCTGCCTCGTTCTTTCTCTTATTCCGCTTTTCTTTTATGGAGACCCTACGGGTGCTCTCGAAGGAGGCGACGGTCCTGTCCGTCGGCCTGCGCATTGGAGTTTTCTAGGTGAGACTGGCACCACCCTTTACGCCCGAGGTTCATCTGCCATGGCCGAGCGAGCTGGGACGGTGGCAGCGAGGTCCTTGGGCCGTAGGTTTTACGTCAGAGTTTCCTTCTCCTAGACGGATTGCCTAAACACTCACACACACACACACACACACACACACACACACACACACACACACACACACACACACACACACACACACACACTCGCTCACTCACTCACTCACACACTCACACACATACATACACACACACACACACACACACATACACACAAACACACACACACACACACACACACACACACACACACACACACACACACACACGCACGGACCCGCATGAACACTGAACTGTTTTCGTGCCTGCTCGGATTACTTGCTGTTTGTGTTTGTGTATGCTGTTTGTGTTTGTGTATGCTGTTTGTGTTTGTGTATGCTGTTTGTGTTGGACTTCGTGCCTCCATAGATGTCTCCTATTGCAAATCCTGTCTGCGAAGATTTCATGACGGTAATGGCGCATGTCGCGTGCAGTTAAAGCCTTGCCGCAATTGTCCGTGAATGTGCTACAAGTTGGCACCCTGGAGGAATGAAGCAATGCGAATTGCGATGGGGTGTGGAGATGGCCGGTACACAGGGAGGATTTCCTCCACGCTGCAGTTCTATCTGCATCAACAGTGATAGACGTGACCAGATTTTGCTCTCCAGACTTGGTCTGGAAAAATTCTTGCGTTTGGAAAATGTACATATTCCTGTGCACGGTGCACATTTAACTGAACGGTTATACGGTTTAACACTTTGATGGCAGTAAAGTCTCGTGTTAAGTGTGAATTGTTGACGTTAAGGTTTTGGAGTATTGCTGCCTAAGCCCATTGGCCCGTCGTAGGTCTACGATGACAGCGTTGCAAGTCGCAAGAAACTCGGTCGAGAAGAGGACAGCAGACGATGTTCAACACATGCTTCAGCCCCTATCAACTCCCATTGTGGGGGAATCAGCGTAAGTAAATTTGATTGGCAATGTGACATTGACAGATTGAGAAAAATGGAAATGTATTTGGAATGAGATGGAAAGAACGCAAATGATTGGTAATTTTGGGTAGGGGTTTGAATGATTACACTCACCGGTTGCAAGACGGAAGTTTTCCATCAGACCACAGAGTAGCTGACTATCGGGAATGCCCTGCATAGACCGTCATTAGAATTGCAAGTCACAGGTGATAAAAGTCTTCACCCAGTGTCAGAGATAGGATTATCTGCACACGTCAAAACTTGTTTGCATACTCCGGGGGTGCAAGCAGCTGTACTATTGTACAGGAACGTCCGTGCCTGTCAAATTTTATCGCAGTCTGGAAGCACATAAATTGGTCTGGGAGAGCTGCTGGCGAGACACCATCTCAGGCGAACTAAATGGGAACATGCCGAAATAGACTGTGACAGAGAGAGCCGGGGGGCCCGGATATTTTTATACCGCAACTGGATCCAGGCCCTGCGTACCAGGTCTGAGTTAGGACAAGGACAGCCTTCGAGACGCCCTATCCAGTTGTCCTGCGTCAAATCTTAGTCCAGCCAGCCAGCTCTGCAAGGCAGGATTGTTTTTCTTTACAAACTCGTTTCCTATTAGTTAGCTCCACACCTTTTTGATCCACTCAGTGTAGGAAACGAGCACTGTTTAGGATCGGTTTTGCTGTACCCATAGTCGTAGAAACATCGACGCACTCTCACGTTCTTTAACGTGCAGGTCTCGATTTATTACGGCTTTTCTTCGATAATGGTTCCGCCACCTTTCACTAGGAACTGGGCTCATCATACCAACGTCCTGGATGGGCATTGTGGAGTGCGAGGAACGATATGTTACTGCTGTTTCTGGGCACCTGTGAGTCATGGTCAGAAACCATCTCTTTGTGTGTGGAGTGCCAAGAGTTCTCCACTGTTCTGCAGTGCCTACTTCTTAAGGCCCAAGACAATGAACTGACACGGAAAGTGTCATGTGCTGAAATTAAATTGAATTGAATTAAATCACACTGATTTAGAATGAATTTAAATGAATTTAACGGAATTAATATGATTTGAATGAATTTTATTATTCAAAGGAAACTAAGGAATCATGCAGAGAAAGATGTCCCGTCATGCGCTCAGCCCTTGTTAAAATAAACACTATTCCTCTCCACACACATCCCTCCCTCCCCCACCCATCTCTCCAAAAAGTTACACGATAGCATCAGTCACAAATTAAATGCCGTGTTTTCGTGGTAACAATAACATTATCACATTGGAAAATTAATGTAGTTTAAAATGAGATGAGAACGCGCGTGAGAACAAGCCAGGAGGGAGGGAGGGAGGGAGGGAGAGAGAGAGAGAGAGAGAGAGAGAGAGAGAGAGAGAGAGAGAGAGAGAGAGAGACAGAGAGAGAGACAGAGAGAGAGAGAGAACAGGATGTTCTGGTAGCGTGAGGTCATCGTGACCTTGACCGCCGACGACCTGCTGGGAGGCCCTGGGGGACGCCACTTTCTGGAAATGTGTTTGGGACTGTGAGGGACGAGCTTCACTCATTCCCGGAGATCCCCAGGAATGACTGTGTGACCTTTGTATTGTCTGGCGCCTCGCGTGAGGTGGGTGAGGTCTTATTATTGGTGGTTTGGGTCAGGGGGAGTACTGAGACATTGAAGATGCACTTCCCAGAGGATCACGGGTAGAGATTTGCGCGCAGGCGGACCCAGACAGAGATGGCACTTATTGTCTCTACGCTCTCGTTTTGCCCTGACAAATCATCCTGGAAGCCTCCCACGGGGAGCTTTGGACTGCATCAGGGGCAGCCGTGTTGATGTGGTCAGGCAGGGTGGGGTCAGCGAATGCATTTGAATGATAGAGCTCCGTGGCGCTCGCGAACATCCAGCTGGGTGGTTTGGAAGGCTTGAACAAGAAGTGTTAGTAATCTTTCTGTCTCGAAGATGCACATTGATATGGCTTGCACAGGGGTCTAAATACAAACCGACGTTTCCATGCATTTTTGGAGGTGCACGCTTTGAGGACGTTGAGTAACGACAAACATTGGCCCGGCACAAGACGCTCTGGCTGGCTGTAAGCTTCAAGTGGAACGCAGGCGAGACATCCCCCTGTGGGTTAGGGGTAAGAACTGACCCATCGCGTCCCCATTGCTCTTATTCTAACCAACTCTGATGATTGTTCGTGATCCATGGCCTTAAAAAGCTTACGTGGGCTGTGGGTTGTGAAATTCCATCCTTCCGTCATCTTTGTGGTCCTTTCGAGCTGATTGTAAATTATATTGTTGTGAACTGAAGTACATGAAGAAGAAAGAGAGAGAGAGAGAGAGAGAGAGAGAGAGAGAGAGAGAGAGAGAGAGAGAGAGAGAGAGAGAGAGAGAGAGAGAGAGAGAGAGAGAGAATGCAGCTATGAGCAAATGCCATGCAAATATTTTCTCTCCTAGTTTGCCTCACACAGGCTGCAGCACTAACTCAAAAACGCATATGTGTAAGATGCTCCACCAACACGTTTTACTCCAAGTGTAGAAGAGACACTAGCAGAGACAACACTTATGTAAGAGTGCAAGTGACCGTTGTCACTAGGAATGTGGCTGCCTGACACGTCAAAATATTTGTACTCGTAGGACTAGGAGTTACCAAGGACGCCATCGGCATTCGACGCTCTTTGAGCTTTCGGCCAGTATCAGTCGTCGATCGCGATCGGTCATGCTTTTGTATGGATGGAACTGCCTTCGGTAGTAACTTTTTTTCTTCTCACCTGATATCTCATCTCCTCCTGCAGCCAGTATGAGTATGGGTAGCAATCGAGAACGAGGTGTTTGCTGCAGACGACCGAGAATTATGTTTGCACAAAATTTGCACGGCATGTTCATACAAAGCGCACCCAATGGCGGTTTACTGATGGGTCTCGCGGAAATCTATGCGCCCCCACTCCATCTGAGATTCTCAAGGAACATTCAGCAACTGCGCATTCAGCGCCATTGCATTTCCATTCAGTGAAACGGTCGGTGTAGACTCATCGCTCGTGGAAACTGCATTGACAGACGCCGTGCGTTGAAGCATGGACATTACATCATATGGACGGCTGGCTTGCTCAGCCTGCACGCACTGTGTCATATAAGAAGTTCGCCGATGGCCTCGTTTTCGACATTGTTCTGATTGTACTTCCGGTTATTCGGCTGTAGAGCGAATTCTCATGTAAAACAGATAATTGTTCAAACAGTGATGATTTATTCCATGAGTTGAAACTGTAAGTACATTTGCAGGCATCCCAGACACACTTTGCAGTAAAAAAATGGTATTCATTCCACTTTTGATGGAAAACAAAGCACTTTGGTCAGGCTATCTAGTTCGTCTGCGGACGCCACTGTCGAGCGAATTCTCATGGTAAGTAAAACAGATAATTGTTCAAACAGTGATGATTTATTCCATCAGTTGAAACTGTAAGTACATTTGCAGGCATCCCAGACACACTTTGCAGTAAAAAAAATGGTATTCATTCCACTTTTGACGGAAAACAGAGCCCTTTGGTCAGGCTATCTACTTCGTCTGCGGACGCCACTGTCGAGCAAATTCTCATGATAAGTAAAATAGATAATTGTTCAAACAGTGATGATTTATTCCATCAGCTGAAACTGTAAGTACATTTGCAGGCATCCCAGACACACTTTGCAGTTAAAAAAATGGTATTCATTCCACTTTTGACGGAAAACAAAGCACTTTGGTCAAGCTATCTACTTCGTCTGCTACTACGGACGCCACTGTCGAGCAAATCCCTGATGTCGCTGAGGTCCGCGCGTCAGCTATAAATAGAAATGCGCGAAGAATGTACGCTGTTCTGTCCAAGATGATTTGTTTTGATTTCAAAGACAAAAGACGTCTAACACACCCACATCCCACTGAAACAAATTATAATGAAAGAAACGTACCTCGTTTGATGCAAGCATCGTCAAAGTGTCGACTGCAGATCTTGGCCATGTCTGGGTTGAATGCTTCGTCCACTCGATCAATTTTAGCAATGATGGCTGATCTCCATTTGTCTTTCGCTTCACTGACACCTTTTCTTGGAATTCCAACGAAAGAAAGTCCCGTGCATGCCACTGATGATACCTTACAATCAACAACACAACACTTGGCTCCATCTGAAGTACTGTTCGCCCTCCTTCATATTGGTTTAGGAACCACGGCAGCTCTTGTATCACTGTCATTAATGTCACTCATTTCGCAACACACTGTGATTGACTCTGGAAGTAACTAGGCGTTTCAGAAATGGCTGACAACAAAACTAAACACAGGGTTACAAACTAGACACATTTTCCTACCGACTTTGCGGAGAAAAAATTAAGATGGCTAAAACTAAGACACAACAATCGTGATTTTCGCCAGGTGTTTACACTAACAAAGGCATCGGCCATTGAAAGCGGAGCAACCGAAAGTGCAATCAGAACAATATTGAAAACGAGGCTATCGGCGAGTTTATTTCTCTACACGCCACAGTCAGCAATCCATTCTTATTGGATCCATGGTTGAAGCGACTCGAGTCTCAATGACGTCACTTCCTGTTTTCCGATTTTTACAGGTGAGGTTTTCAACAATTAATTATTTACAAATTGGAACTGAATTTTTCAGCCAAATGAAGTCAATGATGGATTTGCGTATAACTTTAGCCAACCTCTCAATGATTTTGACTGAGTGCTGTCCTAGATCTTTAGACGAACAGGCGGTACATTAAGTTTGAGAACATTCAAAAGCAGTGTACCCATTGCATGGGCGCCGAGGACATTTTCTGTTGAGTTGCCCCTTGCATGAGGATATAAGGAAGAAATATCTTCAGAGAAATTTAGACATGATCAAATGAGGTATATATCCATTTATTGAAAGGTGATAAAATAACGAGAGATGTAGCTAGCTATGTTTATCCACTACCCTCTAAAACGAAGGGAGATGTTCATGATAAAAGAAGGTTCACCAAACATGACGTGTTGACTGAATGTCCATTCCGTATTGCAATCTTTATCTACTGTTTATTGTCACCTGATCATATCACTGTGCCTGGCTGCCGGCCTGAACAAATAAAAACCGCTGGCGCTGAACCTCCAGGTTTTGGCATTTAAGAAAAGATTGGGTTCGAACCCGCAACCTCTCGAGAAAAGAGGGGGAAAACACACATAAAAACACAACAAAACCACAACCTCTCGAAAAAAGAGAAGAAAAAAAAAGTTTCAGCGCAGAATCAAACCTGGTCATGCATGACCAAGAGTCGAACGCTCTACCAGCTGAGCCATTAGAGAATTGCTATGACGGAGTGTTTGTAAAGCATGTAAATCCATTTCTAAGCTATCGGCCCAGGAACAATCAACCATATATTTTAAACATGATGGATAGGTTCAGGAAGCTCCTATTATGACATGCTTTGCTTTCCTTTGGCATGTCATAGACGCTGAATTAATACTCACACAGTCACACAGAGGAGGAAGTGTATTATAGATGTTCAACCCAGACATGTGCATTCGTACTCATTCAGTGATTCACGCACACACCGTGTGTGGTTACCGTGGTTACGTTGTGTTTTCTTCGCGTAGACACTGATCTATATCTAAATACGTGGAGTAGATAGAAAAAAATGGCTAGCAAGAAAAAAGAGAGAAAGGCAAGGGCAAAAAACTTCAGTGAAACCGAAATGAGTGTGTTGGTCCTGAAATGCGCCGCTTACATAAAATCTAAGCGCAAGAAGGACTTGCCTGACGACGTCATTCTTTTGGTTGCTGTGCCTTTGAATAATTCTGGGTTCGACTGATTTCTTTATGGATCTCGTCGGTGATGGCCAAGATTTCCTTTCGATGGAATCGAAACTTTCTGAACACCTCTTCATCATTAAATACTTCTAACGGGTGCCTTCGGTCTCGGAATACTCGGTTTTTCCTTAACAGATTGTCATGAATTCGTTTCTTAAGCACAATCGCTGCCATCTTGCCTCTCTCGATAACCCCGGTTTATCTATTTATCTTGCCGACTTCGGGAGAATAGTTTAACACTCTGCTTTGACGCGAGTTTAGGGCTAAATTGCCGTCATGAATAGGAGAATTTAAACCGAAGTCAAGATAAATCGGAGATAGGAGATAAATCGAGTGTTAAAAAGATAAATCGCCATCGTGAATACGGGCCAAGAACAATAAAAATACAGCCAGAGAACTACCAGAATCGGCGATAGGCCCTGGACGCCTAAGCAAGCCGAAGAATTCTATTCTATTCTATTCTATTCACCCTTCTCGAAAATCTCCTCGCAAATGACGTCACGTTATTCGACGTCAAATGATCACGTCACAGATTTTGCAAAATGGAGTCTGTTGAATCGTTTTCATTGAAACACCAAAATGTAAAAAAGTCACTTTCTTTTCAAACCTCGATTCTGAAAATTTGATAATATTGAATGGGACCTAACTTCCAGTCAGTGTGCAAAATCTCAAGGAAATCCGTCCAGTAGTTTTTGAGATATAAGCCGTGGAGACGGGACAGACACACACACACACACAGACAGATAAAAACCGCTGGCGCTGAACCTCCAGGTTTTGGCATATTAAAAAAAAATGTAAAAAAAGATCGGGTTCGACCCCGCAATCTCTCGAGAAAAGAGGGGGAAAACACACACACACACACATAAAAACACAAAAACCCAGGTCGGGTTCGAACCCACAACCTCTCGAAAAAAGAGAAGAAAAAAACGTTTCAGTGCAGAATCAAACCTGGTCATGCATGACCAAGAGACGAACGCTCTACCAGCTGAGCCATTAGAGAATTGCTATGATGGAGTGTTTGTAAAGCATGTAAATCCATTTCTAAGCTATTGGCCCAGGAACAATCGACCATATATTTAAAACATGATGGATAGGTTCAGGAAAGCTCCTATTATGACATGTTTTGTTTTCCTTTGGCATGTCATAGACGCTGAATTAACACTCACACAGTCACACAGAGGAGGAAGTGTATTATACTTTATAGATGTTCACACCAGACATGTGCATGTGTGGTACTGCTACCGAGTACCGTCGTTCTACAAGCAACGAGTCAATCCTGATAACACGATGCATAACTGGTAGGTTTTTAGGCTAGATTTGCTTTGAAAAGTTGCAGAAAATCTTATGGTGGTTACAATCTGAAGGTATAACAAGTTTTGACAAGGAAAAAATCAAGCAACTATAACCATTCTGACCGTTGTCAGCCATGTTTGCAGAAGCTCCTAATCTCGCTGGAAACAAGATTTCATACTCTTGTCGTGGAACCAAACGACGAAAAGATTGACCTGATTTTTCAATACAAACACTGTATTCATTTTGTTGTTTAGACTGCAAGTGTAACTTTTCTGACTTGCGTTCCACTCAACACATTTTTGACCTAGTGGACATGTACTCGATTAATTGACTCGATTAAATTGGAACTGATGTATTTGATATACATTTGTATTAATCCTGAAAAATTAGGAAATCATACTTCATTCATTCGAGCATTAGTCTTGACAGCATTCAGCGGACGAAGTAAACATCAATCTACTTCAACCATAACGTAAGTGCGAGTTGCAGACGAAACTATCACCGTCACATGACACGGTGACGCCGAATGTCAAATCACTGCTATCTTACGGTCGAAATAATCGGAGAAAGTCTGAATAATCTGAGAAAGAAAATCGAATTGGTTTATTATGTGTATGAATACGAGTTTTTTTAATCGACTTCGGTCAATTTCGCGCTGCCTTGCAGTGATGATTTGAATACGAAGCAGTCGTCTGCAAGGCGAAAACGATCTCGAAGCCAGCGAAGCCGAAGTTTCGACCATGAATGGAAAAAATCGTATTACGACCGTCAACCACTTTCTCTTCAAACCTCGATTCTGAAAATTTGATACATTCAATCGGACCTAACTTTCAGTTAGTGTGCAAAATCTCAAGGAAATCCGTCCAGTAGTTTTTGAGATATAAGCCGTGGAGTCGGGACAGGCAGACAGACAGACAGACAGACAGACACACACACACACACACACACACACACACACACACACACACACACACACACACACACACACACACACACACACACACAGATAAAGTCTGTAGGACCTCCAGTAAACCATGAGGGATAATTCTTTCTCCTTTACCAGTGTTCTCAAATTCAGTGTTCGTCATTAAACAGCTTCAAAAAAAGAATTGACACGATGTTCAAAGACTACATGTACTGTGATGATGTTGGCCACCCGCTGCTGTTGCCACGTATACCACTCTCTGCCACTCATAAGCCACCGGAAGAAAAGTATAGAGAATAGGCACGATCTTTTAAGATCGTTAGAACTAGGGTAGTAAAAAGTGAGAGTAGCCATAAGTACTGATCAAAAGATCAGATAAAGGCCTCGCGGCCTAAGACATCTGAGGACATACTAGGCCTGGTAAAAGACCAGCTAGTATCCATAAGAACAATAAAAATACAGCCAGAGAACTACCAGAATCGGCGATAGGCCCTGGACGCCTAAGCAAGCCGAAGAATTCTATTCTATTCTATTCTATTCACCCTCCTTCAAAAATCTCCTCGCAAATGACGTCACGTTATACGACGTCAAATGATGACGTCACAGATTTTGCAAAATGGAGTCTGTTGAATCGTTTTCAATGAAACACCAAAATGTAAAAAAGTCACTTTCTTTTCAAACCTCGATTCTGAAAATTTGATAATATTGAATGGGACCTAACTTCCAGTCAGTGTGCAAAATCTCAAGGAAATCCGTCCAGTAGTTTTTGAGATATAGGCCGTGGAGACGGGACAGACACACACACAGACAGACTAATAAAGTCTGTAGGACCTCCAGTAAACCTGGAGGGATAAAGTCTGTAGGACCTCCAGTAAACCTGGAGGGATAAAGTCTGTAGGACCTCCAGTAAACCTGGAGGGATAAAGCGTCAGTTTCTTTCTGTCTCTCTCATACTCTCACTCACTCTCACTCACTCTCTCTCTCTGTCTCTCTCTCTCTGCCTCTCTATCTCTCTCTCTCTCTCTCTCTCTCTCTCATAGCATGCGGCTGAGGCCAAGGTGAGCACGGCCGGGAGGGAATTGATGTGAAGTGCACATGAAGATGGCTGGATGGAGATCGATCAGAGCTGACGGGTTTGCCAGAAAGCAGACGGAATGAAGGCGTCACAAGGAATCGGAAGCTGTAGTCTGGCCACCGTTGGACTTCGACAAATGACTGGACTTTTCCGTTGTGGGAGGCGTGTTTCAATATTCCCGTGTGTGCCTTCCCTATTCAGCGACTCATCGGAAAATTCAGTCTGCTTTTACTCGCTCTAGCTAGTGTCAAGTTGTCAAGTTGCCGAGGTCGCCTCAAATCCTTGTTTGTTCTCGAGAAGAAAGGAAAATCGATATGACAGCTACGTACACAATGGTAACAATGCTACCGTGCTCAGCCATCGGGGGAAAGAAGTTTTAAGAAGAAGAATAAACGTGAGGCTCGGGAGTCATGGGGAATTTCGCTGACTCGGCGCCAGAGAGAGAGAGAGAGAGAGAGAGAGAGAGAGAGAGAGAGAGAGAGAGAGAGAGAGAGAGAGAGAGAGAGAACGAAAAATGTTGTTGCTTAGGCCACTGGCCCATTGCAAGGTGAAACATTTACATTACATAGAAGTGCGTCATCGGGAAAATTCTAAATAGTAATAATGTGACTGGACACAGTATCAAGGGAAACAGTGTTCACTGGTATGCGTAGTAGCACTAGTCTTAAAAAATAGTATGATTTATTTATACTTAGCATTTCCATTCCTTCCGTTCTCATCTTAAAGGCATGATATATGTACATACTTAGTTTACGAATAGTAGCACAATCATCGGTTGCTAAAAGGTATTTGACAGTCTCATTTACATCGAGATGTAGAAATAGCATTAAAATATTTTTCGTAGTCCACACAAAGCAGGACAATGAAACAGAAAGTGCTCTTTTTTCTCCTCGTCCTCCCCCGTACATGTAGGGCAAAAAGTATTCACTGTCTGGAAAGTGTATCTATGTTTGTGAACAAACAAGTCACCGACTCCAAATTGGAACCTATTCAAAACATATCTAAGAATTTTTTTATCTAATGCATATAAATATGGGTCTTGCTCTCGAAGATTTTTATACAGTCTGTAAAAAAATACCGATAGCTATCTTGTCACATTTGCCTTCATTCATTATCTAAATCTGATACTAAATTCTCTTTCAGATTCCTAAGGAATGCTCTTTTATTTTCTACAAGTTGTCTCGTCCTTTGTCCTTCCATGTAGTACTTGCATAGCAAAGTTGTTATAGTTGTAACCCAATTGAGTGTTCCGTCTGTATTGGTCCACGCTAATTATCTTTAACCAATACTTGATCGACCTGAGAATAGCATTTATGCATATCTGTGTCACCGTATATTCAGGGTTCTGGATGAGACATTCAAGTCCCACTTCAGTACAAATAAATGGACACTTTCAATGCGTTTGCAGTCGCTAAAGCCCCACACTTCCGATCCACGAAGCAAAAGTGGCTGGCTTTGCGCATGAAAAACCTTGAACAGTGCGTCAGGAGTAACAAATGCTAACTTCCGCAGCGACTTCAAAATTTGAAAAGCTGCTGTTTTAGCCCTTCCTTTCATGTCCGTCATAGTCGTATTAGTAAATTAGTACATAATCTTCGGGTTAACGTTACACCCAGATACTTGTCTTGACTGACCACTTCCAATCTGTCGTTTCCAAGCGTCCACTTCTCATGAGCTGCCGCGTAACCACACATTTATAAAAATAACCACTTTCGTTTTATTTGTGTTCAAAATCAGTCCAAACTTATCTGCTGCGCTCTTGAGACTCTTGATTTGATTTTGGAGACCAGGTACAGTGCCTGACAGCAGGAAAATGTCATCAACAAAATGCAACTGAAATAATTCTACCCCGTTCGGTTCTATTTGTATGCCATGCTTCCCCGTATCCCCTTTTCAATTGTTTCATTAATAAAGTGAGAGACAAAGTAGGAAAAAAGCGCAGGACTTATTTTGCATCCCTGCTTCAGGCACCGGAAACAATCTAAGAATCTTGAGATCCCCCCGGAGCATCGAACACCGCACTTTACGGTTTCGTATACTATCTGAGCATGTGACCCATTTTCTCCCTGATTCCACACGCTTCTAACACATTCCACAGAGCTTGTCTCTTCACAGTGTCAAAAGCCTTTTTAAAGTCAACAAATAGAGCGAACACTTTATTTCGTCTCTGAAGATATTTCTGAACAATACTGTATAACAAACACGTGACTTCGGGAACTCCATAGAGAAATACCTCTGTAGTTTTCTAGTACATTCAGTTCTCCTTTCTTGTGTATAGGCACAATTAGGGAATTGCACCAGCTTGTAGGGAAAGAGGCCTGTCGAAAGAGTGCATTAAAAAGCTTTAACATTATATGTAGAGGCAAAAGAACTGACCTTGTACACTTTAGCATCTCAGCGAGTTCACCGTCCGCCCCTGGAGCTGATCTAGGCCGCGGCTGTCTGATGGCTGTAGATATCTCAGTATTTGTTATTTAAGAGTTATAAACACCGTCATCTGGAACACATCTTTCCTATTAGGCAAACTGTACACATTCTGGAAATAATCTGCCCATGCGTTAGGATCTAGATTTGGAAGAGTTTTGAATCTACCGTTTATTGACCTAATTTGTTTCCAAAACGCTGTTGAATCAGCAATATTAGCGTTCAGATACTCTGTAAATGTTTGTCTGAGTTTGCTTTTTTTAAACCTGATCAACTGCTTTTAATAATTTTGCTTTTTTTTAATGTAGGCTTCTCTATCTTTTACATCTCTGGAGCGAAGAAACTTTCCCAAATGTTTGTTCGCCGACGTTTTTGCTTCAACACAATCTTTATCACATCACCTGTTTTGCAAGTTACGATTACTCTGCCAAGCTGCTTAATAAAATCAGCAGCATCTACCAAACACGCTGTCAAATCTCACATAGCAGAGATTACATAAAAACTACTTTCGTCCCAATAGGTTTTATCAGTGAACTGAGTCAATTCTTGTTGAACATTTGTGTTATATTCTTCAGCTCAGCCAGAATTCCATTTACTCTTAATAGTTACATTAGAAAACTGCTCGTGCCTTCTATCTTCACAGTGTTGACACTTCAAAATCAGATTCAGATACATATAAACGACCTACAGCAAGACAAAATGTCATCAGTTGCAATACAATAATCTATGAATCCACAACCACTAGGCGATACAAACGTATTTTTCTTCGTCGATACAGCCGTTAAGAATAGTCAAGTCAAAAGTGATACACAGTTCCAGTAGGGATTTGCCAAATTCATTAATAGTTCTATCGGATGAGGACCGTATGTCGTCGAGTGTACAGGAGCTCATATCACACAAATAATTGTCAAAAGTAGTGTTCATGAACCGAGTCCTTGCGTTGCAGTCCCCTCAAAGAAGTAACTAACAATTACTGTGAGCTTCTATCATATCTAATAATTATGCAGTTACTTAGGATATCCATTCCATTATTTTCATATCTTCTTTCATAATACGGGGAGCCGATTGGCGGGAGGTAGAAAGTGAACATCTGGACATCTCTCTCCACACCAAAGTCCACCGCGTCTCCCTACTCGATTCGTAAGAGGCGAATAACTAGTCACACCGTGACTTGATTTGCGTTTACTCTAAACTGTTCTAGTGATTTTCGTGCTTAATGACCTTACATAGCCTACAAAGGCTGATAGACCGTAAATCACCATCCATCCATCCACACCAAAAAATCCTTGCACACTTTAAACACAAGTATATCTATTTTCACGACCACACTTCAACAACTTGAGGAATTGTGCCAAAGACTTGTAGATTAAACAAATTCCTTCTCCAAGCGGAGAACCTCTAACTTAAAGTTAGGTGATAGAAAACAGTCGTAATCGGGTAAGCAGTAAGACAGGTCTATGCTATTCACAAAAGACAGGTCTATGCTATTCACAAAAGGTTCGCACAAACATGTAAAAGTTGCAGTTTTCAATATGTCAATAAAATCGGGTTCATCACATTTGGGAAGTAAACCTTCAACGTTTCACACCAAAAGGCGAGAGGAAGTAGAACGTTCGGGAACAGAAGCATGCACATTACCATGGTCAGTTTCGGTTTCCGGGCCTCGGCCGTCCCCCTATCTGTCGGCACGATTGCCGCTGATCGTAGCAGCTCGGGCAGCGGAGCGTGGCAGCGGGCGGTTGCGGTCTGTCGGCACACTTCGCTCGTCACGGTGAAGAACACCGCCCCTGTAGAAAGCGAAGAATCCTTTTTTCTGTGCTTTCTGTATTTCTTCCCGCTGTCGATTTGTCAGGTTTGACGACATGCCTATCCCCTTGGCATTGAGTTCTTTCCTCTTCTGTAGGATGGCAATTTTGTCGGCTGTCCTCCTAACGCAAGTTCTCTTTGCCGGGGT
>JAWQFJ010029104.1:0-5000 GCA_034096865.1 Theodoxus fluviatilis | reverse complement strand
TCCGGTCACCTTGTCTACAGCCCCTTTTCAGGGGAAAGCTTTGAGATAGATTACCATTCTGTATAATACATGCTGTCATGTCTGTATAAAATAGCTTCATCCATGTTCGAAAGCTGCTTTCAAATCAAATTTTTTTTCAAAACATCGCACAGGAAGGAGACGGAAAGAGAGTCAAAAGCTTTTTCAAAGTCCTTGAGGAGCAACAGTCCTGTATATCCTTTTCATTGCATTCGTATATGGTGTCAAATACTTGCCTTACATTGTCTCCAAGGTATCTCCCTTTGATAAAGCCTGTTTGATTAGTATGAACAAATGTCCTAACGCCGTTTTTAATCTTCTGCTAATGCTTCCTGAGGCCATTTTGTACACGGTAGTGAGAAGTGTGATTGATCTCCAATTGCTTAAGAAGTTTCTTTCTTTATTGGGTTTTGGGGCACACGTAATCACTCCCCTTCTTTGTGAAATTGAAAAGGAACCAGTTTCGTAAGCTTCATTTATGGCTCTGAGCAGGAAATATTTTAATTCGTCCCAAAAGAACTTTAAAAATTCAACAGGAAAGCCATATAGACCGGAAGATTTATCATTTTTAATTTCACGCAGTGTCGTTGCTAATTCTGTTAATGTAATTGAGCCTTCGAGAGATTGTTTTTCGTTTTCTGTTAATGTCTGCAACATTAGTTCGATGAGTATTCTACTGGTTAAATCTGAATCAGTCTGCTTGATGTCGTAGAGGTTACTGTAGTATTTCGTGAGTTCTTTGAGGATTGCGTCTGTATCTTCTATGTCCCTTCCATTTACGGTTAGCCTTTGGATTGTTTTTATTCTGTGGTTTCTCATTTCTAGACTGCAAAAATATTTAGAAGGTTTCTCTCTATTTTCGTACCATCGTGCTCTGGATCTAATCATAACACCCTTCATTCTTTTTTCACGTATGGTTTTTAGTTTTGATTTAAAATTTTCTAGGTGCTTATTAACGTTTTTGTTAGTATCCACTGTTCTGCAGTCTAGTTTTTCTTCGGTTGCTTTTATTTGTTCTTTAAGTTCCCCCTCTTGCTTTTCTTGTTCCTTCTTTTTCCACGAGCTATGTCAAGAAAAGTTTAATCCGAAATTTGTAAGTAAATATCCTGTTTATATATTGAATCTAGGTTTTTCCTATCATATGGTAACGCTGCATATTGATCTAGTGTTTCTTTAAAGGTACCTTTTACTATCTTAATGTAGTTTATATCACGGAGAAGGGAGATATTAAATTTCCAATAGCCTGCTCCTTTATTTTTGTCCGATATATTTAATGTTAGGGTATCAGCCGAATGATCGGTTCTATATCCTGGAATGATATCTGTTTTGGACATGTAGTTTAGCATATCCTCGGTATTGAAAAACAAATCCAGCCGGGACTGTATTTTAGGGTTATTTTTCCGCCAAGTATATCTTCTAATATTTGGATGTTGTATTCTGTATGGATCAGTAAAATTGTTTAAGTGAATAAAGTTTAGAACAGTGTCCCTTGATTTTGGGTTCTTTACTACCACATAATTATCTGTATCTTGTTGCGGGTCAAGGACTAGATTCCAGTCCCCGCATATAATTGTAGATGTATTAATGTCAAGCTTTTGAAAGAGTTTTTCATAGAAAATAGGATTGTCAGAGTTTGGCCCATACAAGTTCACTATGCACACCTCCTTTTCATCCATTGCAAGAGTAGCTATGATATAGTTTCCTTTGATATCTATGATGGTACGCATGATTCTGTAAGCAAAAGTGTTATTGAATAGGATGGCTACGCCTCGTGCTGCTGCTGATGTATATGGAGCCACAATGCCTGTTAACCCCCATTCATGTAGGAAGGTGTTCACAGTGCTTTCGTCAATATGAATGTCCTGCAGACAAATGATAGAATAGTTTCCACCTCTTACGTAGTGCAGTATATCTCTCCTTTTTCAGTGTTGGCTAATCCCCGGCAATTGATTGAAATCAGCTTTATGTTAGTCATGTTATTGACCTAGAACATAAACAAGATCTGTCTCGAGACTGTGTGGAACATGCTAAAATGAGTGTTGGGATGACTTGAGGTAAGGAGATCAAACTCATATCACCGCAGTGGGACAAATCTCTCATCTCTTCCACTTGAAAGTTAGAGAAGAACAATTGGTCGAAAGGAAGAAGTTGAAAAAAGGATACAGAAAAATAGTACACATGTGAGATATTCATGTATAGAAGACTTTTGGTAGACATCAAACATCTATGAACAAAAAAAGCAAGAGACAAACAAACAAAAAGAAGGCAGAACAATTGAGCCATGACACGTAGGGCCAGTCAAAGCCTAGCCGCATCTCGCCGATGCCTTCAAAAACAAGGCTTCGTGCAATCTGGAAGCAATATACAAGGGTTGGAACCAAAAAAAAAGAACTATGACATATGGGGTTCCCTATGACCTTGAAAAAAGTAATACTTTGTGTGCTTCATGAAAATATAAACAATTGGGGAGGTTTGGTTTTTTTTGGGGGGTGGGGGGTGGGGGGTGGGATTCCAAGTTAACAAGGCTCTTATGCAAAAACTAAATATATCTTAGCATTTAGAGTATCAAAGCAAAAGCGTATGCAAAAAAAAACAAAAAAAAGCTTTCACACACACACACACATACACACACACACACACACACACACACACGCGCGCGCGCGCGCGCGCACACACACATACCCGATCTGCATATGGGTCAATACTAAAGGCATGCAATGAATCTGCCCTACCTCAGTGAGGAAAGGTCATCTATTGGAGCATCAAAGTGTATACACGAACATTGAGCAAAATTATCTACACATGGAACCATGCAAATATGAGCAAAAAGCATTGTAATAGAAAAATGCATGTATAGGTATTGGTGTATAGATATATAATGTTAGTCTGCTGAAATTTGTTTTTAGAGTAGAAGAAAAATCACCTCACTCTTCGGCACGTTGCTGTAAGCAGTTTATCAGCACCCGCTATGTAGCGGGATTTCATGGGGGTGTTAATATGCTTAACCCAAATATCCTGCCGGAAAAAAGTCATGGACAATGGGATTCAAAGCAAAAGTAAAGTCTCTCTTGCTCGTGGGGATAAGAGTTTGTAAATGAGACACACACACACACACACACACACACACACACACACACACACACACACACACAGAGAGAGAGAGAGAGAGAGAGAGAGAGAGAGAGAGAGAGAGAGAGAGAGAGAGAGAGAGAGAACTGAACTGAACTGAACAATGTAGGCCACCGGCCTATTACATTGAAACGAAGGGCGAACGAAACACGATTATGTACAAAAGTTCTTCAAAAACTGGCAACCAGTTTCGGGTAATGCAACGCGCACAAGTGCATCGAATCAGTTCATGAGAAAGTTCATGTTCTGCGTGCAGCCCGCGAAGGTTGCAGTCGCGTCGGCGACGTCCTGCTCGCAGTTGGCTTGTTTACGCTGGCGGCATCCCTGCTGCTTTGGCGAACAGCTGATCTAGGTCGAAGTGCTGGTCGGGTGTCACTGGGTGGTCTGTAAGGTGACGACAGGATGGTAATCTTCTTGGGTGCCTCGGGATCGGGCAGGCAGTTGGTAGCAGTCGATGAATGACATGAAGCTTGGTCGGTGACTTTGCTCAAACCACAAACCTCCGCAATGCTGTTCTCGAAAGTGAGCACTTGTTTCTCCAGGGCACGAGACATGCTCCAAGACATCTCGCTCATCGCATTTTGGAGGTCTTCCAAAGTTGCTTCTTTGCTAGAAGATGGAACCGTAGCGCTGTGTGGGTCATCTTGTAGGGATGGTGCCTCTACTGCAGGGGAATCCTTGTGGGAGACGGGGGCTGCTGCTTCTTCGGGGTTATCAGCACAGCTGGAGAGGTCAGAGGTCACGGGTGGCTGTGTGACGTAGTCGGCCGACTTTAGGGAGCAAGTATTTCGTGCAGCAGCGTGGGCAGAAACAGTTCTCTTCACGACATCAATTTTGACACAATTTGCTCGCGAAAAATATTCAGAATGTCCTTGCTCACCCCTCTGTCGATCGTCCCGTCGTCTCTGTGCTGGAGTCTTCTTGCGCCAAAAGCCTCGCCTGTCGCTCGTAAGCAATGGCTGACCGTCGCGCTGCCTAAATCTCAACACAACAACAACATTTCCACGTTCATCACCGTCCACCTTCCAACTCGTATGCTCCTCTGACGCCAGCAAGGATGTCAAGAGCGTCTCCAGGGCAGCTGGAAGTCCAGCGACTGGCATGGTGCTGCTATTATTCAAGATACGGTGAACTGGCCGGAGCGAACCGAACACGTCCGACCGGCGCGAGCGTTAGCCGCCGAATGAGAGAGAGAGAGAGAGAGAGAGAGAGAGAGAGAGAGAGAGCAAGAGAAAGAGAGAGAAGAGAGAGAGAGAGAGAGAGGTGGTGGGGTGGGTAGGGGGTGTGTGAGTCAAACCCTAGATGGCTCCACAGCCGAAAACATGATAACGCGTCATAGATATGTATGCCGGATGAAACGGGTTTGTACCGCGATATTTTCACCATGTGTTCTTTGCCTCACGCGGTCTATAATAGAGATGAAATCTGTTTTCTGAATGTGTATATCTGCGAATATCTTGGCACAATGAATAAAGGAGGAACAATACTGACAGGCAGGAGATAGAAAGTCTGTGTGAATAGATAGCGGGTCCTGCGTTACCTAAATGACACAAGACTCCAAAATCCACGAGTCCTGACGTCATAGCAAATGCATCAAAGGATGTCAATGACCAGTTGATGTCGGTGGATTCAATGTTTTCCAGTCGACTCGTCGTTAATTTCGTCTGTAATTCACGCTTTAATAATGGCAGAGTGTCCGTGCCTGCAGATCAATGGACATGACAAGGAAAAAGACCCTAAGCACTCTTTGTGATGCCATCTGCCCTTGCACATCCTTTCACTGAGACTAAATTAATGGGGGATTACGCTATTTCTGAGGCATACACTACCATGAAATACGACCGATGTATTCC